>CAXDIG010000313.1:0-67000 GCA_963989225.1 Dromius quadrimaculatus | reverse complement strand
GTGATAACGCATTATTTAAATATCATTTTGTGCAGGGATATTTTATTTACAATGTACTTTGGTTACGAAACATTAGATACGAGTTTGTTGTTCTGTACATATAACCATAAGCACGAGCCCATATTTCAGGACCTTCTTCACTAATATAACTTGATCACAAATTTGTATTATTTTGGAATCATTCAAAGGAATATTGCCAAATATTTCCGATACAAAGAAATCACCTACTTTCTCTGGGCTTAAAAACTGGATACAAAAAAATTGTTATAAATATTGGCTGCCAAAATAATTACATTCTTTGTACACTTGACTTAAACCTAATGCTTGAATTTACCGGAGTCAAGCTTGTCCTGAATGAAATCTGCGCTCAATGATTTCAACATTCGGCCATACACTGCGATCAGCATTATGAATTGCACTTTCAAAATCAATTACTATTCGCTGTAGATCAAATAATGATAATGATGACAGCAACAGTGAAAATGAGACTTATAGTCAGAATCTTCTTCTGTTGATTCTGATGAAAAATAAAATCTAAATAAATAAAAATCAATATTTTTCTTCTTCTACTTTACTTTTTTTTAACTATTTTGTTGATGAATTATTTATTACTAGCTTCTGAACAACATCCATTACTTATCTCTTGATATTGAATACGTCAAAAACTGAGTTATATATGTGCGAGCGTTTCTTGTCGGACTGACAATAAGAACCAATATTTCTGTGGGACAATATGTTTCTTAGACAGATAATATGTTTTCGAATTATGACTGTTTTGGCCCGATAAGCGGTCATTGATGAAGGAACTGTTATAATCCTGACACGTTTTCAGTGTCGGACTGGGAAAACGCCCCCGAAAATTTGTCGGACAAAATGACCAAATCTTGGAAAAAAATAACTGAACACGTCCTCAAAGTCTCAGACTAGCGGTAATCCGTTTTCATACCAACGTACCTTTGACAAGTGCGGCTTGTCGGACTCACCACTGGCCCCCAATATTCATGTCGGACAATTTCATTTTTCAATTTATAATCAAACTATCTTTCGATTAGTGTAAACACCAATATGACGGTAATACATTTTTAAGACTTCATGAAATTGACATGTTCATTTAGCTATCGCCAAAAAACGCCCCCAAATCAAGAATTTTGTTAAATGTGAAAGCTGTCGGACTCATCACAATGAAGTCACTCACTGAGTTTCGAGTGAGCGGTAATCAACAAGAATTGTATGCGCTGTCTCACGGACTATATGTATAAATCCATTAATAAAAACATCATATTTCGTGTTTTCAGAGCGCTTTCTGCAGTTATATGAAGTTTGGAATAAGTCAAAATTACCACATTCTGAGCAGTTTCAACGTATCGCAAATCACATAAATCTATCCACTACAACATTATGAGCATGAATCCGTCCTCAAATGCACAAAATTTTGCGTTTCCAGCGAGTTATCGACGTTTTTTCCGAGTCGCGTTGAGAAATTTTTGATGCTGTAAATCTGCTTAGAATCAAGATTTTGCTTCAGAAATGCGTTATATGGCGGAATCTAGCACCAAATACATCATATTTCGTGTTTTTAGAGTGCTATTCTCAGTTATACAAACTTTTGAATAAGTTGAAATCACGCTTTCCCGCGCAGATTTTCACAATCAGAAAGTTCATATTCCTATTCAGGACATCATAATATGTATGCATCCATCGACAAAAACATCATATTTTGTGTTTTCAGAGCGCTTTCTGCAGTTATATGAAGTTTAAATAAGTCAAAATTACTACATTCTGAGCAGTTTCAAAGTATCGCAAATCACATAAATCTATCCAATACAACATAATACGCATAAATTCGTCCTCAAACGCACGAAATTTTGCGTTTCCAGCGAGTTATCGGCGTTTTCTCTGAGTCTCGTTGAGAAATTTTTGATGCTGTAAATCTGCTCAGAATCGAGATTTGCTTCAGAAATTCGTTATATGGCAGAATCAGGCACCAAATCATATTTCGTGTTTTTAGAGTGCTATTCACAGTTTTACAAACTTTGGAATAAGTTGAAATCACGCTTTCCCGCGCAGATTTTCACAATCAAAAAGTTCATATTCCTATTCAGGACATCATAATATGTATGAATCCATCGACAAAGACATCATATTTCCCGTTGTCAGAGCGCTATCTGCAGCTATATGAAATTTGAAAAAAGTCAAAATTATCACATTCTGAGCAGTTTCAAAGTATCGCAAATCACATGAACCTATCCATCACAACATAATACGCATGAATCCGTCCTCAAATGCACAAAACTTTGCGTTTCCAGCGAGTTATCGACGTTCTTTCTGAGTCTTGTTGAGAAATTTTTGAAGCTGTAAATCTGCTCAGAATCGAGATTTTGCTCCAGAAATGCGTTATATGGCAGAATATAGCACCAAATACATCATATTTCGTATCTTTAGAGTGTTATTCTCAGTTTTACAAAACTTTGGAATAAGTTGAAACCACGCTCTTCCGCGCAGATTTTCACAATCAAAAAGTTCATTTTCTTATCCAGAACATCATGATGTGTATGAATCTATCGACAAAAACATCATATTTCGTGTTTTCAGAGCGCTATCTGCAGTTATATGAAGTTTGAAATAAGTCAAAATTACCACATTCTGAGCAGATTCAAAGTATCGCAAATCACATAAATCTATCAAATACAAAATAATACGCATGAATCCGTCCCCAAATGCACAAAATTTTGCGTTTCCAGCGAGTTATCACCGTTTTCTCTGAGTCTCGTTGAGGAATTTTTGATGCTGTAAATCTGCTCAGAATCGAGACTTCGCTTTAGAAATGCGTTATATGGCAGAATCTAGCACCAAATACATCATATTTCGTGTTTTTAGAGTGCTATTCTCAGTTTTACAAACTTTGGAATGAGTTGGGATCACGCTTTTCCGCGCAGATTTTCACAATCAAAAAATTCATATTCCTATTCAGGACATCATAATGTGTATGAATCCATCGACAAAAACATCATATTTCGCGTTTTCAAAGCGCTATCTGCAGCTATATGAAATTTGAAAAAAGTCAAAATTACCACATTCTGAGCAGTTTCAAAGTATCGCAAATCACATAAATCTATCCAATTACATAATACGCATGAACCAGTTCTCAAATGCACAAAATTTCGCGTACCCAGCGAGTTATCGGCGTTTTTTCTGAGTCTCGTTGAGAAATTTTTGATGCTGTAAATTGCTCAGATTCGAGATTTTGCTTCAGAAATGCGTTAAATGGCAGAATCTAGCACCAAATACATCATATTTCGTGTTTTTAGAGTGCTATTCTCAGTTTCACAAACTTTGGAATAAGTTGAAATCACGCTTTTCCGAGCAGATTTTCACTATCAAAAAGTTCATATACCTATTCAGGACATCATAATATGTATGAATCCATCGACAAAAACATCATATTTGGTGTTTTCAGAGCGCTATCCGCCGTTATATGAAATTCAAAATAAATCAAAATTACCACATTCTGAGTAGTTTCAAAGTATCGCAAATCACATAAATCTATTCAATACAACATAATACGCATGAATCTGTCCTCAAGTGCACAAAATTTTGCGTTTCCAGCGAGTTATCGGCGTTTTTTCTGAGTCTTGTTTTGGGAAATTTTTCATGCTGTAAATCTGCTCAGAATCAATATTTTGCTTCAGAATCGCGTTATATGGCAGAATCTAGCACCAAATACATCATATTTCGTGTTTTTAGAGTGCTACTCTCAGTTTTTTAAACTTTGGAATAAGTTGATATCACGCTTCCCCGCGAAGATTTTCACAATCAAAAAGTTCATATTTCTATCCAGGACATCATGATATGTATGAATCCGTCGACTGAAACATCATATATCGTGTTTTCAAAGCGCTATCTGCAGTTATATGAAATTTGAAATAAGTCAAAATTACCACATTCTGAGCAGTTTCAAAGTATCGCAAATCACAGAAATCTATCCAATACAACATAATACGCATGGATTTTCCTCAAATGCACAAAATTTTGCGTATCCAGCAAGTTATCGGCGTTTTCTCTGAGTCTCGTTGATGAATTTTTGATGCTGTAAGTCTGCTCAGAATCGAGATTTTGCTCCAGAAATGCGTTAAATGGCAGAATCTAGCACAATATACATCATATTTCGTGTTTTTAGAGTGCTATTCTCAGTCTTACAAACGTTGGAATAAGTTGGAATCACGCTTTTCCGCGCAGATTCTTACAATCAAAAAGTTCATATTCCTATCCAGGACATCATGATATGTATGAATCCATCGACAAAAACATCATATTCCGTGTTTTCAGAGCGCTATCTGCAGTTATATGAAGTTTGAGATAAGTCAAAATTACCACATTCTGAGCAGTTTCAAAGTATCGCAAATCACATCAATCTATCCAATACAACATAATACGCATGAATCCGTCCTCAAACGCACAAAATTTTGTGTTTCCAGCGAGTTATAGGCGTTTTCTCTGAGTCTCGTTGAGAAATTTTTGATGCTGTAAATCTGCTCAGAATCGAGATTCGGCTTTAGAAATGCGTTATATGGCAGAATCTAGCACCAAATACATCATATTTCGTGTTTTCAGAGTGCTATTTTCAGTTTTACAAACTTTGGAATAAGTTGAATTCACGCTTTTCCGCGCAGATTTTCACAATCAAAAAGTTCATATTCCTATCCAGGACATCATGATATGTATGAATCCTTCGACACAAACATCATATTTTGTGTTTTCGGAGCGCTATCTGCAGTTATATGAAGTTTGAAATAAGTAAAAATTTCCACATTCTGAGCAGTTTCAAAGTATCGCAAATCACATAAATCTATACAATACAACATAATACGCATGGATTGTCCTCAAATGCACAAAATTTTGCGTGTCCAGCAAGTTATCGGCGTTTTCTCTGAGTCTCGTTGAGAAATTTTTGATGCTGTAAGTCTGCTCAGAATCTAGATTTTGCTCCAGAAATGCGTTAAATGGCAGAATCTAGCACCAAATACATCATATCTCGTGTTTTTAGAGTGCTATTCTCAGTTTTACAAATTTTGGAATAAGTTGGAATCACGCTTTTCCGCGCAGATTCTTACAATCAAAAAGTTCATATTCCTATCCAGGACATCATGATATGTATGAATCCATCGACAAAAACATCATATTCCGTGTTTTCAGAGCGCTATCTGCAGTTATATGAAGTTTGAGATAAGTCAAAATTACCACATTCTGAGCAGTTTCAAAGTATCGCAAATCACATCAATCTATCCAATACAACATAATACGCATGAATCCGTCCTCAAATGCACAAAATTTTGCGTTTCCAGCGAGTTATCAGCGTTTTTCCTGAGTCTCGTTGAGAAATTTTTGATGCTGTAAATCTGCTCAGAATCTAGATTTTGCTTCAGGAATGCGTTAAATGGCAGAATCTAGCACCAAATACATCATACTTCGTGTTTTTAGAGTGCTATTCTGAGTTTTACAAACTGTGGAATAAGTTGAAATTACGCTTTCCCGCGCAGATTTTCACAATCAAAAAGTTCATATTCCTATCCAGGACATCATAATATGTATAAATCCATCGACAAAAACATCATATTTCGTGTTTTCAGAGCGTTATCTGCAGTTATATGAAGTTTGAAATAAGTCAAAATTACCACATTCTGAGCAGTTTCAAAGTATCGCAAATCACATAAATCTATCCAATACAACATAATAAGCATATATCCATTCTCAAATGAACAAAATTTTGCGTTTCCAGCGAGTTATCGGCGTTTTCTCTGAGTCTCGTTGAGAAATTTTTGATGCTGTAAATCTGCTCAGAATCGAGATTTTTCTTCAGAAATTCGTTATATAAATCTAGCACCAGATACATCATATTTCGTGTTTTCAGAGTGCTATCCTCAGTTTTACAAACTCTGGAATGAGTTGAAATCACGCTTTTCCGCGCAGATTTTCACAATCAAAAAGTTCATATTCTTATCCAGGACATCATAATATTAGTCCAAGAAAATAGGTAATGAAATACGAATTTTGAGCTTAAAACTTGAATTTTTGATATAAGGTACTTTGAAGGATCTAAAAACGAACTGTGAAAGTTGTTTTCAAATTCACCCCCGAGAAGGGGTAAAAAAAAATTAAAAAAGTAGTTTTTTTGAAATTTTGAGGAAACGGTGAGTGTTAGAAAAAAAAACCTCACTTAAAAGTTGTAGAGCGTAGAATTTTACAAGAAAAGGTGCTCAATATTTTTTTTCTAAAATTGAAATTAAGAGAGATAGGGTAGCTAGAAGCGAGGGTATGATAACAGCAATTTAAAAAAATCATAAGTCGTTGGAAAATTGAAAGAACTCGTATATTTTTTTTTTCAAATCACTTAAATAATTATGAACTTCAATCCAAGAGAAACAAATTTTTTTTTTCAATGCTTAATGAAGTTATAACAATTCAAAACTTTTATTTACAAATCAAATCAACTTAAACAAATGAAAATATATATCTATATTTTTTTTTAATAGATTTATATGTCAAAAAGTTAACCATAAGCGTTGGAATTTAATTTTTATCTATTCTCAAGCAGGTACAAAATAATTTACTTGGTGAAAGATATTGTGTGGCGCCGACTTTACATTCACTACCGACTTTAACTGTGATGTCACGCGCCGCCATGTTTTATTGAGATAGGTCATGTCTACTTTCCAAACAAACCAAATCTTGTTCCCTGATCTTTGTACGAGGGTATCAAAACTAATTTAAATTAAATTGTCAAATTTCAAAATGATTCTTTTAATATAAATAAAAAATATAATTATTACCATCAAATCCAAGGTCAACTTAGGTTATGAAGAAAAAAATTTGTAATTTGGTTATTAGCACTTCTCGAGTGTATTTAAATTGAAATTGAAAGAGATGAAACATGGGAAAATAACATTATATTATTACAAGATTTTTATGTAAATATATATTTAAAACATTTATCAAAATAAATGGTAATATTCAATCCCAATATATTGATAATTATTTGTACAAAAAAAATCCTCTACTTCCTTTAATAACGGAAACTGAAAATTTTCTAAAGCTCCACATGTTTGAAAAATAAATGAGGAGTGGGGAATTAATGTGCTTGGTATATTATTTAGAATATCGTAGCATTTTATGCGATGTATTGCACGTTCCACATGTATTCTGGCTCTTGCTATTTTTTGGGTTTGTATCACTTGATCTACAGTGAACTGTGGAGAAGTTAAAAATGGAGGAATATTTAGATGAACTCCGTCCTGAAGCATGTTAGCAATAAAAAATCCTTTATCTGCAATTACTGAATCAGCACTAACTTAGCATTCACATTGCAATGATCAAATAATTTTTTATTTTAAAGTAATAGAAATAAGATATTTAACATCGATAAATATTAAAATTAGTATCAATTTTTTGAATATTTATTTACAACACTGGAAGTAACACCTCTTCCATGCTTTAAGTCAGTACCGAAGAAACGGTTGAGGGTCTGCTCAATAACCATGTCCGACCAAATTCCAGCCCATGCTTTTTCGGATCTACGGATTGTAAAAAAACCTTTTTTCGTATATTCGTCAAATTCTCCGGGGTCCATAATCAACTCGACGTCAGCCATTTGTTGCAAATAAATTTGAGCGTATTTCGCATACGGATAATGTCCACTTGCGTGGAAAAATGGTAACATCTTTTTGACACTTTGTAAGTGTAGTTCCCAATTACCCAACCGTTCAGCTTCCAAAAATTGCAATGCAATAATAATGCTTTTGAAATACTGGATCCATAATTTGGCTGTTGGACCATTTCTTTCCATCATTGCCAGTTGCTGTACAAATCTTTCGCACATATCAGTTATCACTGGTTGCTCATCACAATCTGTTAGAAGTGGAGGCTCTGAATCCCACGCACTGAAGAGATTTTTGATGGAATCTTGGAGTTCATCTGAAGGGTTCAAGCTTCTACAAATTATAATACCGAGTGCGGTAAACGACATGATATGAGCTCGCAATGCTCTAGCATAAGCATGACCAGCTAACATTTTCTTTACAGAATCACCTCCATAGACTGTTGTCCATAAATCTTCAATCCCACTCTCAGACATTATGTAACCAATTGCTCCCAGATATGACATTAATAAGTGGAAGCCACCAAGACGAACGACAACATTCTTTAATTCTTCGCTATTCGATTCTTGTACTATCGAAAGAGCTTTGGCATATAATGGCTGGTCATATGTGACAAAACATGTCTGTCTATTTAATTTACGAGTTTCAGCTGCTGCATAGTGTAAAGAACTATTTAATGTCGTCAAATTTGATGGTGGTCCATTTATGAATGGTAAGCAAACAATTTGTGACATTGTATACGGAGTCCCGGCAGACAAAACTTCCATATAGCCTTTCCAAGATGGTACGTTTTCAATCTTGAAGAACTTGGCCCAAAGATACTCTGAATAGTAAGTTGATATCACTGGTGATTTTCTCACTGGAATGTTTTTTATAGCAATGTACTCTAATGATTGTAGAGCCTTAGTGTTAAAAGATTCGTACGGTACTTGGGGAATAATGTGTTTTGATACCAATTCCTGAGGTTTGGGCATTTTCTTCAATTTTATAATATTTCCTTCAAAGCTTATGGAGGATTCAGGCGTATACACTACTATTCCACCAAGGCAATGAAAAGTCTCTTTTCCATCCAAAGTTTTAGCGTTGTGATCAGTATTATCAAACACAAATTGTGCAAATGGCTCATCACTATTAATTTTCAGAACTGGAGGATTAATAACTGTACAAGCTTCATGCAACTGAATGTGATAATATGAGGCACAAACACCTAGTGTGCTCAACAGATCAACAATTAGTCTCGAACCAGTTTTTCTGTGGACATATGAACCAATTGCCAATTGGAGAGATGATATAAATTGTTTAGGCCGTAAATAACAGACAATGGAATGAGCTATTGAATCTCTCACAATAAAATTTTCACTGTACTGTTCAGTATTATCCTTGCATAGTAAATTTCCAAGAAACGATGTTAATAACGGCGGAATTGATGATACAACATCGTCAAGAAAAGTGGACGCAGGAGGGTACGATGTATTACGATAATCCTGTTCAATAATTTTATTACGAAGTATCTTGGCAGCGACATTCAAAATTGTTTGCTTTTGTGAATCATCCATTTCATCGCCATCATCAGTGAACCAATCGCTACAAATTTTAGAAATATCGAATGTTTTATAGTAGATCTTTGGTTCCTTACCTAGATGATGAGATATAAAGATATCATCTTTATATTTTTCTTTCAACATTCGAAATAAAATATAGTTACTCAAGGGATCATCTCCCATTATATCTTTTAGTTCCCGCAAACTAAATTGATACTGACAGCTTTCTTCAATGTGTTTACAAATTTTATTAAAAATCCTAACTGTCTGTTCTTTAAGGGCAGAGATTTTTGGTTCCTTCACGTGCTTATTGAAATTCACATAACATTTATGATGATAACTCGCTTCACAGTCAACTAGGTTGATGTCTTTAATACGATTAATCAAGTCAGTGCTAAATTCATCATTTTGCCTCCTGGCAATATCCAGAATCTGGTCTTGTGTATATTTATTAGCTATCAAATGGACCCGCTTATGTATACGATCCAATGACATTTTACAAAGAAAACAAAGATTTACAAAATCAAAATTCAAACTTGTTGAAGGAGTTGACGCAGGTAGTATACTTGGTCCAACTACAGATGATGTATCAGTTGATAACTTCGATTTTCTTTCAACTGAAGAGGTAGACAGAGGATACGACTTCCTACATTTTTCATGAAAAATCACTTCACGCTTTCCGAGCCATAACTCGCTTTTTCTGTCTTTCTTTTCAATGCTTTTCGCGATCAACGTTTTTAATCCTCTCTCTTTTACTGGAACAACAGTGTCGGTGTCATTGATCAAAACTCTGTCACAAATGCTGCATAATGCTTCTTGATCCATGATGAAATTTCAAGCTCTATAAACAAGAGAAATACGAAATTAATTCATTATCAATCAATCTAGGTAGATACGTCAACTATAGTATTTTATATATCACTTGAATAATTACCTTTTCCAAATTAACAGCAATAATCAACTTCCAATAACAATTGAAAAAAAAACACCTTCAAATTTCTAATAATAAAAAGTTAAAAGTCGTTCACTCAGCACATAGATACAATTATATTTTTGAGACCACACAGACAGAGGCCAAAAACTGAGAACAACTGACGCATGCGCATGAGATACCAAAATCGGTAGTGAAAGTAAAGTCGGCGCCACACAATATCTTTCACCAAGTAAATTATTTTATATCTGCTTGAGAATGGGTAAAAATTAAATTCCAACGCGAATGGTCAACTTTTTGACATATCAATCTATTAAAAAGAATATATATATATTTTCATTAGTTTAAGTTGATTTAATCTGTAAATAAGAGTTTTAAATTGTTATAACTTCGTTATAAGCATTGAGAAAAAAAAAAGTTTCTCTTGGATTGAAGTCTATAATTATATAAGTGATTTAAAAGGAAAAAATATGAGTTTTTTCAATTTTCCAACGACTTATGATTTTTTAAAGTTGCTGTTATCATACCCTAGCTTCTAGCTACCCTATCTCAGTTAGTTTCAATCCTAGAAAAAAAAATTGAAAACATTTTTATGTAAAATTTTACGCTCTACAACTTTTATTCGAAGTTTTTTTCCCTAATACTTACCATTTCCCCGAAATTTCAAAAAAACGGTTCTTTTATTTTTTTTCTACCCCTTCTCGGGGGTGAATTTGAAAACAACTCTCACTGTCCGTTTTAAGATTCTTCAAAGTACCTTATATCAAAAATTCAAGTTTTAAGCTCAAAATTCGTATTTCATTACCTATTTTCTTGGACTATATGTATAAATCGTTCGACACAAACATCATATTTCGTGTTTTCGGAGCGCTATCCGCAGTTATATGAAGTTTGGAATAAGTCAAAATTTCCACATTCTGAGCAGTTTCAAAGTATCGCAAATCACATAAATCTATCCAATACAAAATAATACCCATGAATCCGTTCTCAAATGCACAAAATTTTGCGTTTCTAGCAAGTTATCGGCGTTTTCTCTGATTCTGTTTGAGAAATTTTTGATGCTGTAAATCTGCACAGAATCGAGATTTTGCTTCAGAAATGCGTTAAAAGGCAGAATCTAGTACCAAATACATAATATTTCGTGTTTTTAGAGTGCTATTCTCAGTTTTACAAACTTTGGAATAGGTTGAAATCACGCTTTTCCGCGCAGATTCTCACAATCAAAAAGTTCATATTCCTATTCAGGACATCATAATATGTATGAATCCATCGACAAAGACATCATATTTCCCGTTGTCAGAGCGCTATCTGCAGCTATATGAAATTTGAAAAAAGTCAAAATTACCACATTCTGAGCAGTTTCAAAGTATCGCAAATCACATAAATCTATCCAATACAACATAATACGCACGAAACCGTCCTCAAATGCACAAAATTTTGCGTTCCCAGCGAGTTATCGCCGTTTTTTCTGAGTCTCGTTGAGAAATTTTTGATGCTGTAAATCTGCTCAGAATCGAGATTTTGCTCTAGAAATGCGTTAAATGGCAGAATCTAGCACAAAATACATCATATTTCGTGTTTTTAGAGTGCTATTCTCAGTTTTACAAACTTTGGAATAAGTTGAAATCACGCTTTCCCGCGCAGATTCTCAGAATCAAAAAGTTCATATTCCTATCCAGGACATCATGATATGTATGTGTCCATTGACAAAAACATCATATTTCGTGTTTTCAGAGCGCTTTCTGCAGTTATATGAAGTTTGAAATAAGTCAAAATCACCACATTCTGAGCAGTTTCAAAGTATCGCAAATCACATAAATCTATCCAATACAACATGATAAGCATGAATCCGTCCTCAAATGCACAAAATTTTGCGTTTCCAGCGAGTTATCGGCGTTTTCTCTGAGTCTCGTTGCGAAATTTTTGATGCTGTAAATCTGCTCAGAATCGAGATTCGGCTTTAGAAATGCGTTATATGGCAGAATCTAGCACCAAATACATCATATTTCGTGTTTTCAGAGTGCTATTTTCAGTTTTACAAACTTTGGAATAAGTTGAAATCACGCTTTTCCGCGCAGATTTTCACAATCAAAAAGTTCATATTCCTATCCAGGACATCATGATATGTATGAATCCTTCGACACAAACATCATATTCTGTGTTTTCGGAGCGCTATCTGCAGTTATATGAAGTTTGAAATAAGTAAAAATTTCCACATTCTGAGCAGTTTCAAAGTATCGCAAATCACATAAATCTATACAATACAACATAATACGCATGGATTGTCCTCAAATGCACAAAATTTTGCGTGTCCAGCAAGTTATCGGCGTTTTCTCTGAGTCTCGTTGAGAAATTTTTGATGCTGTAAGTCTGCTCAGAATCTAGATTTTGCTCCAGAAATGCGTTAAATGGCAGAATCTAGCACCAAATACATCATATCTCGTGTTTTTAGAGTGCTATTCTCAGTTTTACAAATTTTGGAATAAGTTGGAATCACGCTTTTCCGCGCAGATTCTTACAATCAAAAAGTTCATATTCCTATCCAGGACATCATGATATGTATGAATCCATCGACAAAAACATCATATTCCGTGTTTTCAGAGCGCTATCTGCAGTTATATGAAGTTTGAGATAAGTCAAAATTACCACATTCTGAGCAGTTTCAAAGTATCGCAAATCACATCAATCTATCCAATACAACATAATACGCATGAATCCGTCCTCAAATGCACAAAATTTTGCGTTTCCAGCGAGTTATCAGCGTTTTTCCTGAGGCTCGTTGAGAAATTTTTGATGCTGTAAATCTGCTCAGAATCTAGATTTTGCTTCAGGAATGCGTTAAATGGCAGAATCTAGCACCAAATACATCATACTTCGTGTTTTTAGAGTGCTATTCTGAGTTTTACAAACTGTGGAATAAGTTGAAATTACGCTTTCCCGCGCAGATTTTCACAATCAAAAAGTTCATATCCCTATCCAGGACATCATAATATGTATCAATCCATCGACTAAAACATCATATTTCGTGTTTTCAGAGCGTTATCTGCAGTTATATGAAGTTTGAAATAAGTCAAAATTACCACATTCTGAGCAGTTTCAAAGTATCGCAAATCACATAAATCTATCCAATACAACATAATAAGCATATATCCATTCTCAAATGAACAAAATTTTGCGTTTCCAGCGAGTTATCGGCGTTTTCTCTGAGTCTCGTTGAGAAATTTTTGATGCTGTAAATCTGCTCAGAATCGAGATTTTGCTCTAGAAATGCGTTAAATGGCAGAATCTAGCACAAAATACATCATATTTCGTGTTTTTAGAGTGCTATTCTCAGTTTTACAAACTTTGGAATAAGTTGAAATCACGCTTTTCTGCGCAGATTTTCAAAATCAAAAAGTTCATATTCCTATCCAGGACATCATGATATGTATGAGTCCATCGACAAAAACATCATATTTCGTGTTTTCAGTGCGCTCTCTGCAGTTATATGAAGTTTGAAATAAGTCAAAATTACCACATTCTGAGCAGTTTCAAAGTATCGCAAATCACATAAATCTATCCAATACAACATAATAAGCATGAATCCGTCCTCAAATGCACAAAATTTTGCGTTTCCAGTGAGTTATCAGCGTTTTTCTGAATCTCGTTGTGAAATTTTTGATGCTTTAAATCTGCTCAGAATCGAGATTCTGCTTCAGAAATGCGTTATATGGCAGAATCTAGCACCAAATACATCATATTTCGTGTTTTTAGAGTGCTATTCTCAATTTTACAAACTTTGGAATAAGTTGAAATCACGCTTTTCCGCGCAGATTTTCACAATCAAGAAGTTCATATTCCTATCCAGGACATCATGATATGTATGAATCCTTCGACAAAAACATCATATTTCGTGTTTTCGGAGCGCTATCTGCAGTTATATGAAGTTTGGAATAAGTAAAAATTACCACATTCTGAGCGGTTTCAAAGTATCGCAAATCAAATAAATCTATCCAATACAAAACAATACGCATGAATCCGTCCTCAAATGCACAAAATTCTGCGTTTTCAGCAAGTTATCGGCGTTTTCTCTGAGTCTCGTTGAGAAATTTTTGATGCTGTTAATCTGCTCAGAATCAAGATTTTGCTCCAGAAATGCGTTGAATGGCAGAATCTAGCACCAAATACATCATATTTCGTGTTTTTAGAGTGCTATTCTCAGTTTTACAAACTTTGGAATAAGTTGGAATCACGCTTTTCCGCGCGGATTCTCACAATCAAAAAGTCCATATTCCTATCCAGGACATCATGATATGTATAAATCCATCGATAAAAACATCATATTTCGTGTTTCCAGAGCGCTATCTGCAGTTATATGAAGTTTGAGATAAGTCAAAATTACCACATTCTGAGCAGTTTCAAAGTATCGCAAATCACATAAATCTATCCATTACAACATAATACGCATGAATCCGTCCTCAAATGCACAAAATTTCGCGTTTCCAGCGAGTTATCAGCGTTTTCTCTGAGTTTCGTTGAGAAATTTTTGATTCTGTAAATCTGCTCAGAAGCAAGATTTTGCTTCAGAAATGCGTTATATGGCAGAATCTAGCACCAAATACATCATATTTCGTGTTTTTAGAGTGCAATTCTCAGTTTTACAAACTTTGGAATAAGTTGAAATCACGCTTTCCCGCGCAGATTTTCACAATCAAAAAGTTCATTTTCCTATCCAGGACATCATAATATGTATAAATCCATCGACAAAAACATCATATTTCGTGTTTTCAGAGCGCTCTCTGCAGTTATATGAAGTTTGAAATAAGTCAAAATTACCACATTCTGAGCAGTTTCAAAGTATCGCAAATCACATAAATCTATCCAATACAACATAATAAGCATGAATCCATCCTCAAATGAACAAAATTTTGCGTTTCCAGCGAGTTATCGGCGTTTTCTCTGAGTCTCGTTGAGAAATTTTTCATGCTGTAAATCTGCTCAGAATCGAGTTTTTGCTTCAGAGATTCGTTATATGGCAGAATCTAACACCAAATACATCATATTTTGTGTTTTTAGAGTGCTATTCTCAGTTTTACAAACTCTGGAATAAGTTGAAATCACGCTTTTTCGCGCAGATTTCCACAATCAAAAAGTTCATATTTCTATCGAGGACATCATGATATGTATGAATCGTTCGACACAAACATCATATTTCGTGTTTTCGGACACTATCTGCAGTTATATAAAGTTTGAAATAAGTCGAAACTACCACATTCTCAGCAGTTTCAAAGTATCGCAAATCACATAAATCTATCAAATACAACATAATACCTATGAATCCGTCCTCAAATGCACAAAATTTTGCGTTTCCAGCGAGTTGTCGGCGTTTTCTCTGAGTCTCGTTGAGAAATTTTTGATGCTGTAAATCTGCACAGAATCGAGATTTTGCTTCAGAAATGCGTTAAAAGGCAGAATCTAGCATCAAATACATCATATTTCGTGTTTTTAGAGTGCTATTCTCAGTTTTGCAAACTTTGGAATAGGTTGAAATCACGCTTTCCCGCGCAGATTTTCACAATCAAAAAGTTCATATTCCTATTCAGGACATCATAATATTAGTCCGTGAGACAGCGCATAAATTTTTCGTTGATTACCGCTCACTTGAAACTTCGTGAATGACTTCATTGTGATGAGTCCGACAGCTTTCACATTTGACGAAATTCTTGATTTGGGGGCGTTTTTCGGCGAGAGCTAAATGAACATGTCAATTTTATAAAGTCTTGAAAATGTATTACCGTCATATTGATCTATACACTAAACAAAAGATATTTTGATTATAAAATGGGAAATGAAATTATCCGACATGAATATTGGGGGCCAGTGGTGAGTCCGACAAGCCGCACTTGTCAAAAGTACGTTGGTATGAAAACGGATTACCGCTAGTCTGAGACTTTGAGGACGTGTTCAGTTATTTTTTTTCTAAGATTTGGTCATTTTGTCCGACAAATTTTCGGGGGCGTTTTCTCAGTTCGACACTGTAAAAGTGTCAGGATTATAACAGTTCCTTCATCAATGACCGCTCATCCCTATATTTTCTATTTTCCATTCAAATAGTGTCTAGAACATTATTGTATACATGTCCGACAATTCAAGTGGGGCAATACTCCAGAAAAAGCAAAAATATGTGGTCTGAATGCGGCATATCAAGTCAGTATGATTATTGATTATGAATAATTAAAAAAAGGCTTGTGCACCAATATATTAATATTATTTTGGAATCAAATGTGTGATATGAAGTCAGTATACTGAGATAATCATCTCAAATATCATTCAAAGTTACCTTCAACTTTGATATCTATATATTAGTACGTCAAGAGCAAACTTTCGACCTCTTTTTAAGCATATTGCATGCACGGAGGAACGTGAGATCTGGCATACTCAAAATTTATATGGAGAAAAAGTGCAGAAAGCGAAAATTATATACAGATGTCCTATTTTAATCTATATATTGATACGTGAAGAGGAAGCTCTGTATATATTTTCAAGCATATTGCACGCACAAAAAAAAATGATATTTGACATACTTGAAGTTTATATGATCGAGTGCAGAAAGCTGAAAGTATATACAAGTGTCCCATTTTAATTTTACGAAGCGAAGAGAAAACTTTGTAC
Source organism: Dromius quadrimaculatus (assembly GCA_963989225.1). Lineage (NCBI taxonomy): Eukaryota > Metazoa > Arthropoda > Insecta > Coleoptera > Carabidae > Dromius > Dromius quadrimaculatus. The sequence goes on along the minus strand of CAXDIG010000313.1, from coordinate 50,225 downwards.
CGCGCACACGAGGTGATGTGAAACTTGGCTTAGTTGAAGTCTGTGTGGAGAATGTGAGATATGGCATATTTGAAGTATATCTGGAGTATATATATATATATATATATATATATATATTATATATATATATATATATATATATATATATATATATATATATATATATATATATATATATATATATATATATATATATATATATATATATATATATATATATATATAAATCCTCCTATCAATTTGACGTCCTTACAAAGATGTTCATTTTGGCGTCTACTGAAAGGAACGCGTATAGTTGAGATCTGATCGAAGTATATTACATAATTTCTCATGGGCCCTTCAGATTTCACACAGACATTCCATTCCATGCAATATCCACAGAGTTCTCATTTCCTATACAATATGACCTCCTTTCATCATAACATCAATGTGGCGTCAATAATATACGTTACATATTGCGTTTATAGTGGCGTCCTATCCGTATATATGCTTTCACTTCATATTCGAGATGGCGTCCCCCTTGTTGCCAGATTTAGTTTTTACAGTTCGATGAGCACCTCTCATGCGTAGAACGTTCTATCGATGACACATGTGAAGCGATATATTCAAAGGTTTGCGTAGAGTTACACTATTCAAGTTTTGAAATGGGTTGATACTCAAGACATCTCCATAGAGTAGTAATATGTCATTGATTGATAGAGAACTCATAGTAAATTGAAAGATTTTGCGAGAAAATATGGATTTTTGATTGATAATTGCTATTTTCGAGTTCTGAAGTAAAATGTATTTGCCATGTCCGTGAACTGTTGGTAGATATGAATAGTAGTATGTGAAGGATAATTTTTCAGAAAGGACTTACGGATGTCATATAAATTGTGATAATAATTGCTCTATTGAAATGTGACAGAATCTAGGTCTAAACTTGCATCTTGCTCAAGATTTTTCTATAATTGTGTGATGGGGGTCAGTGTGGGTAAAAATCTTGATTCTGGGAGCTGAAAACCTCTTCTCACCACCATATTGGAACAAGAAGTACAAAGTATTTTTGCAATATCTTAAGAGCCGTAAGTCACACAAAAAAAATCTCATAGCTTCTTGGAAGAGTACTGAATTCTTCACAATCCTAGTTCAGATACTTTTCACCGTAAAATTATTATGTCTACATCCTCCTTTAATCAACACAAATGGCGGATCAAGACTCATTGATGCTTATTGGTCATAATTCAATGAGATCCATGAGCTAGTGAATCAAATGCTTGTGAAATCCTCAAAGTTAAGGCCCCTGAAGCCAAGGTATACTACTTGGTATATGTCTTCTAGTTTTTTCCTTGGATTCAGATCTAGCGGATAAAATATTTGTCTACAATTATTATCATGTAACTGACTTTCCTCTCAACATTCCAAATATTCAAACTAGTGTTGCTACCCTAATTCAAGTATACGTTATCAGTTCAATCAATAATCGTCAATTCAAATTAATGAAATGCTAGGAAATTTTCCATACAGAAGCATTTGATTGGGAATGAAATTTGGATAGCAACAGTAATGGAGTTTCAGGCAACTAAATAAGGCTCTATCTGTGTACTGAGTTATTATTTGTCGCTTTGACAAGATGCCCCATCTATTCTTATATCTGATATCTATTAGTGGAATTTATAGTAATCTGTTTTGATTTTCCACGATATTATTGTTTGAGACAAAAGTAATACGCTGCGGCCTTAAGTTTTTATATGTAGGCGATTTTATATGTACAGTGTTGATAGAATAATCATTTCATTTTCTATTTTTGTATACAAGTATGTACGGAAGGGTTATTATAATATGGGCAGATAATCTGTGCTATATCCATGAGGTAAAAATGAATTATGGATCAACTAATCAAAAATAGCACTTTAATAATAAATACCAGTCTATCGAGTAGTCTTCATACATATCCTCATGAATACCTAAGAGAAAACTTACTTCACTATTATTAATCGGTCCTATTAGACGGAAGATACAAAATAGGAATTATATGGAGGATACAGAATAGGAATTAGTTATCAAGGCCGTAAAGATGATCTTTGGTCGAATTTGTGGTTTACGGCCGAAGCGCCAGCTGAGACCAAAAGAGAATATCAGAGTATTACGTTTTTTCAGGTGATCATCACGATGTGAATCTTAGTTGCCAATGAAATTGTTCTATCAAATAGACTCTTATGATTTTAATTCTGTATATTTATTTTTATTTTTGACGTTTCGACTCTAACCGAAAGTCTTCTTCAGAAAAAATGATACAAGAATAAATAAGGCAAGCAGGTATCTGAATGATTAAAAATTAAAAATTGAAAATCTCTACAACGTTTTAGAAATGCAAAATCACATAATCTACTTGCCTTTTTTATTGATGTTTTTTCAAAAATCTCGATCATTTTCATTACTTGCTCACCATAGAGTATTTTCAATGATCTATATATGTTTGGTAGATCAGTCTTAAGAAATGAATTTAGATAGATGTATACAAGTAAGTAGAACTTTATGGCCGCAAAAAGGGCCATAGGAATACCTTTTCTATTGTTAATTAATTTTTAGCACATAGCACATAAACATCTGGAACAGAACTGTAACTGATGATGAATACAACAATTATGTGGGCATAAAATCAATCTACGAGCAAAAATTGTCCAGATACGATTTCCTTCGATCATTCCTTTCCTCCAAAGTTGCTGGGAATATGGCGTATATCAGTATTCACTCTTCATATTTTGTAAATCAATCTGAAGGCAAAAAGCTCAATCGCTGATAATGAAATTTGTTGAGCTGTGTACAACTACATCCTCTGATTAGTTTATCCACTATGCAAATTGGTAAACGTATAATTTTGAGAGTCAGTTTTTCCATATCGAATATCCCTAAGAATTTTCTCTGCTGTTTGCGTTACAATATGGTGCACAAAGTCAAATTCTACTTACAATATGAAATAATAAACATTCAATTAGTATGATTTTGTCAATCTATCGGGGTAATCCAAGTGAGTCTCTTTCAACTTACTTGTACAAAGTACAAATAAGCAGTATTACTGAACTGCCAGAACCACATTTCAAGATTCTGATGAAAATATTTGTTTTGAGCATCCTCAAATTCATTTTGACTATTTTTGGCTTGACGTCGGTACGTACGTATTAATGTTTGTATGTATATAGATTTTGTATCTGAGATTGGTCTTAAGTCTAATTTTGAAGCCCTATTTTGGTTGCAATCGTCTGTACCGGAAATGCACTGTACTTGAAGCTTTTTTCGAATTTTCCACATGAATTTAAAATGTTGAAATTGAATATTTTGGGTCCCTGTGGCATCTTGATTGTTATTTTCTATTTTAATACTAATTGACTGTGATGAAAGTGCACAGTCTATTTGAGTTTTTTGCATTAATTCAAAACAATTAGCCGTGGAGTATTGAAATTTCGTAACAAACACTTCTATAAAACCTAAGTGTACACCTTGCATTAGGATTGCAGTCGGATCAACCAGAAGTGCAGTTTACTAAGCACGTTTTCGAATTTTTCACATGAATCCAGAACAATAAGCTGTAAAATCTTGAAATTTCGTATTTAGAGGAATTGTAGCATTCGAATGATAACTTAATATTCTCATAATAATCTATTGAGCTGAAAGTGAGCTATATCTGACAATCTCACATAATTCTTCACATGAATTCGAGATTTCGGCAAACGAATGAAATTTGTTATTTGAGACTGCTAAAGCATTTCATAGCCAGTTGCACCGCTGTCCCTTAAATTTTAGGTGTCACCTAATTTAATAATATTGTATCAGAATTTGAAAATTCAATTGGACATGAACATTGATGTCCTCATTTTGATTTGATATTTTTTGTATAAGTGGAGATTGAAATTTGAGCTAGAGCGGTGCAACAAACCATCAATAAATTGTAGCATCCAAATGATTGAATTATCATCTTAAATTCTGGTTGGAATTGATTTTGCCTAGTGTCAATATCAGTGTCAACTGTTAATTATTGAGTTAAAAGATGTAGGTAACAGTAAGACATGTAGTGTCCACAAAATTTTTTTCTCATGTTTTCGAGCAAAACGGTGTTGAATATTTGATGAAAGATTATTCATAGAATGCAAAATTGTTCAAAATGCTACCAGCCTAATGTTGCCTTCACCTATATTATCCTTGTCTATTCTTCTCCTTTCCCTTCCGAATAGAGCAGGGGGTGGCACCTTGGTTTTTTCCCAATGTATCTGACCTTCACTATCGATTGGTACTAGTTTCAATCATAAGATCTATCAGAGAAATTGACCGTAACGAAAATGGACAATAGTAGACTTCTTTCGACACTTGAGGCAGGATCCTAGATTTATAAAGTCTGTCACCTCATTGACGACTATATTTCTGATTGATTCATATACAATTTGGCCGTAAGTTTGATCAGGGAACATAAGGTGCGGCCGGCTCCTCGACTACAAAAAATGTTCTCACACAGTTGCGAGAACAGAGTCAATGTTCATCTATCCACAAACTAAGTAAGGAAAGCGATGATATGATAATTCACACAAATTGGAATAACAGATAGAATGGATGTATGTTATATATATTTTTCATTAGTCTCATGCAAATCACTCAAAGAGAATGATATTTTTATAGAAGTTTGTCAGTAGAAAAGAAATAATTTATACATAGAATGATATCGGTTTGAGCGTATCATTTCCGGGATACAGTTATTGTGGAATGCATTCAAAATATAGCCCTTTGCAAAAACCAGGCAACCAAATAGATAAAGCTCTCATTTGAAAAAAAAAAGCTCAATTTGCACTTTGAACCAATTTGTGGCTTATCACAATAACTCAAATTATATTTTGGTGAACTCTGTTATCGACAGTTTCAAGAATAATACAAGGAATATGAAGAATCATTTTTGTTCCTAACACAAAATTGTTCCATTTATATGTTGCCAGTGAATTCTGAGCTTAACAAAAAAAAAACTCAGATCATGTTTTATTCCAGTCCTAACTTATGAGTATATTGTATACTTTTCAAATTTTTCAGCCATGATGGATGTGATATCCTGTAATAGATTATATTAATAGGAACAATAATTAGTTTTCGTGTGTTTGTATATTACAAGCTTATGTCACACTTTTAATGTATTACAGGAGATATGTAATAATGGTTATTCATCCATCCATTCTACTTTTTTTTTGGTCACACTGAGAGTGCAATTTTGTGACCATCAGGGACCTCAAAAACATGAATAATTTGAGATTCATCAATTTAGTCCAGCAGTAAAAGCAATGATGAACTTGCAATAAAAATGTTCAACTTGCTCTGTACAAACAATTTGATTTGTTTTTCTACAACAATTATAAGACCACATCACGGATGAAATAGCGAGTTCTCACATTTCTTCAAAACTCGCGATGAGTGATCCTATAATTGGGAAGCCGACCGCACCTGATGTTCGCTAATCGGACTTGCGGCCAAATTTTATATGAATCAATCAAAAATATAGTGGTCAATTAGGTGCCAGATTTTTCAAATATGGAGTCTTGCCTTAAGCGTAAAAAAGGCTACTTCCGGTCAATTCTCGTTAGAGTCATCTTCTCTGAAAGAACATATAATTAAAACTGGTACTTATTAATAGCGAAGGTCGGATTCACCGAGAAAAAACCATGGTACCACCCTCTGTCCTGTCGTTTTGAACTTTCCTTATGATTGTTGTGTTTTTTTCTCTGTTTTGGATAGAACGGAGAAAGTCTTTTGGTTTTGTTCTAGAGTACTTGACCTCTGCAATTGATAGGTACGAGTTTCAAGTTAACCTCACACTTATTGACCAGATATGACCTCTTTTCTATACTTAGAACAGGATCCTGGATTTATTAAGGGTGACATCCTGATGACTACTATATCTCCGATCAATTCATATACAATTCGGCCCTAAATCCGATCAGAAACGATATGATGCGGTCGGCTTTTGAACTATTAGAAAGAGGTACATGAATTTGCTAATTAACTTCTCATACTTGAGTCAGTACTCAACTGTTTTTTCCTTATATTTGAAATTAACTGCATAAATTTTACGTTGATGTAGAATTATTTCCAAGCAAGAATACTTTCAAATAATTATGCTATAATACTTTAGTCTGCAATAGAATATTGGTAGAAATATTATGTTATGACATACATAAAAAATGCAATTTCAAATTCAAGCCAAAGTCCCAACAAATTCCATGTCAAAAGCACAAGCATCTGTTCCATCATCGATCGCTTCACTCAGCTATGAGGTCATGTTCTGCGACAGTGTTGTCAAGTTTCTGGACGCCAGTATGACGGCGGAATATATAAAGTGGGAATATACACGTATATTTTTGACGCCACTGGAAATTGGAGCGGAATTTTTCGGAACTAAAAATATACGGAAATTTTCATTTTCATATCATTTTGGCGTCAAAATGAAATTTTGAATTCAGCCTCTAGAGGTCGGGAACAAGCCAGAAAAAAATTTTAAAGCGATTCTAAAGTGGCGTCCGATATACGGACTCCAATTTACAATGGACGCCAGATTAAATGCAAACGCGCAATATAAGGACGCCAAAATGATATGAGGATTTATATATATTATATATATATATATATATACATATATAAATATATATATATATATATATATATATATAATTGTATATATATATATATATATATACATATATACATATATATATATATATATATATATATATATATATATATATACATATATATATATATATATATATATATATATATATATATATATATATATATATATATATATATATATATATATATATATAAATCCTCATATCATTTTGGCGTCCTAATATTGCGCGTTTGCATTCAATATGGCGTCCATTGTAAATTGGAGTCCGTATATCGGACGCCACTTTAGAATTGCTCCAAAATTTTTTCCTGGCTTGTTCCCGACCTCTAGAGGCTAAATTCAAAATTTCATTTTGACGTCAAAATGATAGGGAAATGAAAATGTTCGTATATTTTTAGTTCCGAAGATTCCGCTCCAATTTTTAGTGACGTCAAAAATATACGTGTATATTCCCACTTCATATATTTCGCCATCATACTGGCGTCCAGAAACTTGACAACACTGTCGCAGAACATCGATCGATAATGAAACAGATGTTTGCGCATCCGACATGGAATTTGTTGGGAGTATGGCTTGAATTTGGAATTGCATTTCTTATGTATGTCATAACATAATATTTCTACCAATATTTTATTGCAAAATAAAGTATTATAGTACAGTTATTAGACGTCAGAATTTATTCTTGCTTAGAAGTAATTCTTTATCAACTTAAAATTTGAGCAGTCAATTTAAAATATTAGGAAAAAACAGTTGAGTACTGACTCAAGTATGAGGAGTAAGTGAGCAAATTCATGTACCCCTTTCTAATAGTTCAAGAGCCGAACGCACCTCAGCGTTCCTAGTCAGATTTAGGGCCGAATTGTATATGAATTGATCGAAGATATAGTAGTCATCAGGATGTCACTTTTATAAATCCAGGATCTAGTCCTAAGGATCGAAAAAAGGACATATCCGGTCAATAAGTTCGTGGTTAATCTGAAACTAGTATCAATCGATTGCAGAGGTCAAGCACATTAGGAAAAAGCAGGATACTACCTCTGTTCTATTCAAAACAGAGGAAAAAGCACAACAATCATAAGGGAAGTTCTAAACGACAGGGCAGAGGGTGATACCTTGGTTTTTTTTCGGAGTATCCGACCTTCGCTACTAACAAGTACCAGTTTTAATTATAAGTTCTATCAGAGAAGTTGACTCTGACGAAAATTGACCGGAAGTAGCCTTTTTCTGACGCTTAGGACAAGATTCCAGATTTAAAAAGTCTGTCACCCAATTGACCACTATATTTTTGATTGATTCATATGAAATTTGACCGTAAGTTCGATAAGGGAACATAAGGTGCGGTCTGCTCCTCAACTATAGGATCACTATAGAATGTGAGAACTCGCTATTTCATCCGTGATGTGGTCTTATAATTGTTATAGAAAAACAAATTATATCGTTTGCACAAAGCAAGTGGAATATTTTTGTTGCACGTTCATCATTGCTTTTACTAGGACCAAATTGATGAATCTCAAATTATTAATGTTTTTGAAGTCCCTGATGGTCACAAAGTTGCACTTTCAGTGTGATCGAAATAAAGTTAGAATGGATGGATGAATTATCATCATTACATATCTCCTGTAATACATTATAAGATTAATATAAGCTTGTGATATACAAGGGAATGGAACTAATTCTTGCTCCTAATAATATAATCTATTACAGGATATCACATCCATCATGGCTGAAAAATGTGAAGAGTTGGTATACAACATACATATAAGTTGGGACTTAGCGAAAACATCATTTGAGTTTTTCTTTTTGTTCAATTTAGAATTCATTGGCAACATAGAACCGGAACAATTTTGTGTAAGAAACGAAAATGTTGCTTTATTTTTCTTGAATCTGTCGGTAACAGAGTACACCAGAAGATAATTTGAGTGACTGTGAAAAGCCCCAATTTGGTTCAAGGTACAAGTTGAATTTTTTTCAAATGAGAGCTTTAACTATTCGAGTGCCCGGTTTTTGCAAAGGGCTATATATTGAATGTATTCAACAATAACTGTAGTTTGGAAATGATATGTCCAAACTGATTCCATATAACATACATTCAGTTCGTGGATAGATGAACATTGACTCTGTTGTCGCAACTGTGTGAAAACATTCCTTGAAGTCGGGGAGCCGGCCGCACCTCAAGTTCCCTGATCGAACTTATGGTCAAATTGTATAATATGAATCTATCGAGAATATTGTGGTCAATGAGGTGACAGACTTTATAAATCTAGAATCCTGCTTCAAGTGTCGGAAAAAGGTTACTATTGTTCATTTTTGTTAGGGTCAACTTCCCTGTTAGATATTATGATTGAAACTAATACCAATTGATAGTGAAGGTCAAATGCCTCAGGAAAAAACCAAGGTGCTACTCCCTGCTCCATTCGAAAGGGAAAGGAGAAGAATAGACAAGAATAATATTATGTGGTGGCAAAATTAGGCTGGTAGCATTCTTAACAATTTTGCATTCCATATTCAATCTTTGATGAAAGATATAACACCGTTTCACTCGAAAACATGAAAAAAATCTAATGTGAACTCCACATGTCCTACCCGTACATCTTTTGACTCAATAATTAACAGTTGATACTAATATTGACTCTAGGCAAAATCGACTCCAACCAAAATTTGAGATGATAATTAATTCATTCAGATGCTACAGTCCATTAATGGTCAGTTGTACCGCTCTAACTCAAATTTTAAACTTCACTTATACAAAAAATGTCGAATCAAAATAAGGACAGCAATGTTCATGTTACATTCAATTTTCAAATTTTGATACTATATTGTTGAGTTAGGTGGTACCTAAAATTCAAGTGACAGCGGTGCAACTGGCCATGGAACGCTTTAGCAGTCTCAAATACCAAATTTCATCATTCTACGGCCTAAGTCTCGAATTTATGCGAAAACTTGAGAAAGATTGTCAGATAAAGCTATCTTCCAGCTAATAGATTTTTATGAAAATATTGAGTTATCATTCGAATGCTACAATTTCTTTAGATACAAAATTTCAAGATTCTACGGCTGATTGTTCTGGATTTATATGAAAATTCGAAAACGTGCTTAGTAAACTGCGCTCCTTTTTAATCCGACTGCAGTCATAATGCAAGGTGTACAATTAGGTTTTATAGAAGTGTTTGATACGAAATTTCAATACTCCACGCCTAATTGTTCTGAATTAATACAAGAAACTCGAATAGACTGTGCAATTTCAGCACAGCCAATTAGTATTAAAATAGAAAATAACCATTAAGATGCCTCAGGAAAATTCAAAAGAAGTTCCAAGTACAGTGCATTTGCGGTACAGACGATTGCAACCATAATAGGGGCTGCAAAACTAGACTTTGGACCAGTCTCAAATACAAAATTCAACTATATAGATACATACATTCATACGTACGTACCGAAGTCAAGTCGAAAATAGTCAAAATGCATTTAGGGATGCTCAAAACGAGAATTTCCATCAAAATCTCGAAATGTGATCCTGGCGGTTCAACAATACTACTTATTTATACTTTGTACAAGTAAGTTAAAAGAGATTCACTTGGATTACTTCGATACTTATTGAATGTTCATTATTCCATATTATAAGTAGTATGTGACTTTGTGCACCATATTGCAACAAGAACAACGAAGGAAATTCCTAGGGATATACGATATGGAAGACTCTCGACTTTCAAAATTATACGTTTACCAATTTGCATTGTGGAAAAACTAATCAGAGAATGTAGTTGTACATAGTTCAACAAAATCCATTCTCAACGCTGGAACTTTTTGTCTTTAGATTGATATATAAGATATGAAGAATGAATACTGATATACGACATGCTCCCAGCAACTTTGAAGAATAAGAGTCAAATATTTGGACAATTTTGGTCGTAGATTAATTTTATGTCCACATAATTGTTGTATCTATCATCAGTTACAGTTTTGCTTCAGAAGCTTATGTGCGATGTGCTATAAATTAATTTTGTACGCGATTATAACGGAAAAGGTATTTCTATAGCCCTTTTCGTTACCATGGAGTTTTACTTACTTGTACACATCTATCTAAATTCACTATTTGCACGATTGGACGTATTCATAGGTTTACCGGCTCTCCATTCAAGGTGGTATGTTGATTTTACCGGCAAACTGTGATTACTATGGTTATGCTGACTTACCGCCCACGAGCAAAATTTAGTGATTTTAAATTCTTTCGTGATGATCGCCTAAAAAAACGGAATATTCTGATACTCTCTTCTGGTCTCAGTTGGCGTTTCGGCCGTGATCCACAAATTCGACCAAAAAAGATCACCTCCATGGTCTTGATACACTAACTCCTTTTTTGTATCTTCCATATAATTCCTATTTTGTATCTTCCACCCAGGCCCTGGAAACTCATATGACGGTTGCTGGACCTACGTTTCTAGTATTTATTTCTATCAAGAGATGTCGACACTGCAAAATTTCTTGTTGTTTTGTCTGTCACGTGATCCGTGACGTCATGTGGCCTTGTTCGTTGTGTCCATTTGACATGTCCGGCATTTCGTTCGAATCGTTTATTGTGTCAATATCGTGTTTTACATTGAGTTGCTCAGTTTTGTTTCATCGAAGTATTTATTTTCTCACTCCATCATTCTGCAATTGTGTATTATTGTTGCCTCTTGGTGTATAAAATCTGTATTTTTCAATACAAGAAATAATGCCAGTTACAAATACAAAGTGTTGCATCGTGGGATGCCAGGCCATTGGTGAGTACTTTTAATAAAAAAGAAATAGGAATTCTATATTGTAATGCTGATCTGTGAACAAATCTGTGAGTAGTGTAGTTCTGGAATGATTGAAATGCAAGCAGAAAAATCAATAGTTCTTCTTGAAATACATGCAGATTTGTTCAGAATTGCATCATGATAATGATTTCAAATATCATGTTTTCTGTAAAGGTGTGTCCCAGCACCGTTTTCCAAATCCTTGTCAGGATTTGGAACGTTTCAAAAGATTACTGGATATTTTGGATATGGAGGAATTATACTCTATGGATGAACTAAAGGTGTACAATAATAAACGTGTATGATCTGTCCATTTTGATGCCAAATACAAGAGCATTGGAAATCCAAGACTACTCTGGAATGCTTTGCCTTCTCTTAATCTATCAGGTATTTTTATACAATTATTTTTAACTTAATAATAGTCTTAGGTGCAGTAGATATTGAAAAATATGAAATGAGCTACAACAAATGTTTTTGTGTATTTCAGAAATTCCACGTCCAACCGTGATTAGTCCAGTTCAGCTAATTTCATGTTCGCAGCAGATGAAAGGAGTAGATAAGAACATACAAAATTATAAGACTTCTTAACCTTCAAAGTGTTTCTGTCACAAAGCAACATGAATTAACACCGAAGGCAAAAACTTTATACAAGGCTGCTGTACAGTGAAAGAAAATCACCTTTTGCTCTAGAAGGAGGACCAATTCTTTCAAAAGTCGTCTAATGGGTGCGGATCGTTTCTTAGTTACAAATGATTTAAGGAAGATGAGCTTATTATCACCATCTGCTCAAATGTTCTTTGAACTCCAGACGAGAGAAACAGGAAAGATGAAGAAAGTGCGAAGATACACACGAGAGGAGAAGATGATGTGTCTGTCTCTCTTGAAACAAAGCGCCAGAGGATATGATTTATTAGAAAAAATGTTCACTTTGCCAACTAGAAGGATGTTTTGGAAATGAATTGTAAATGCTGTTGTTGGATCCAAAGAATTAATCTCAAATTGACATAATTCATTAATAATATTTATTCTGATTTGTTCTTATTGTTTCAAAGTACGTCTCTTTAAGAAAAGGGCGAGTTATCATATCTCTATTTTTAAAATAATTTAGACAATAACAATAATGTATGTCTCGGAAATGGATGTAAATGCTGTTGTTGGATCTGAAAAATCAATTTTTAATTGACATAATTCATTTGTAATATTTATTCTGATTTGTTCTTATTGTTTCAAAGTACATCTTTGTAAGAAAATTGCGAGTTATTATATCTTTATTTTTGAAATGATTTAGAGTATAACGATAATGAATGTTTTGAAAGTGAATTTCAAATGCTGTTGTTGATTCTATAGGATTAATTTTAAATTGACATAGTTAATTTCTGATATTTATTCTGATTTATTCTTATTATTTCAATGTACGTCTCTGTAAGAATAAGGCAAATTGTCGTACCTTTATTTTTGGAATAATTTTGACAATGACGATATAGAATGTTTCAAAAATGATTTTTAAATGCTGTTGGATCCAAAGAATCAATTTCAAATTGACATAATTCATGTGTAATATTCATTCTGATTTGTTCTTATTGTTTCAATGTACGTCTCTGTAAGAGAAGGACTGATTATTGTATCTTTACTTTAAGAATGATTTTGACAAGGATAACATAGCGATGAAAAATGTTTGGAACATGCCTTCTAAATTTTGTTTGGTCACCATAAAAATGTAAAATATGTAAGGATAAAATCAATCAAAATTATTTGTACTGTTTACCTAATAAATATTGATTATTGACTGTGTTTATTATTGTTATTGTGTAAATTGTACGAGTTTTTTTGAAATATGCGAAATATGAAAAAAATATATCCATATTTCACATAACTTTCAAAAAAAATCTACAAATCATAAATAATAATCATTTAAAAATTCAAAAAACTACCGCCTATCAATCCAAATCGATGTTAGTTATTATTCCTGTCATGAGACAGCGCTAAAAGACAGTTCCAGCTCATAACATTGCAGTTTCCCGTCTATAGTTTATAGGTAGTCTGTGCTTCCACCTAACAGGATCGATTCATAATGGTGATGTGTGTTTTCTCTCAGGTATTCATAAGGATATGTATGAAGACTACTCGATAGACTGGTATTTATTATTGAAGTACTAAGATGAGGCATCTTATGAAAGCAACAAATAATAACTCAGTATACAGATAAAGTTTCATTTAGTTGCCTGAAACTCCATTACTGCTGCTATCCAAATTTCATTCCCAACCAAAAGTTTCTGTAGGAAAGATTCACAGCATTTCTATAATTTGAATTGACGATTATTGATTGAACTGTTAACGCATACTTGAATTAGGGTAGCAACACTAGTTTAAATTTGAATGTTGAGAGGATAGCCGGTAATATGATAATAATTGTAGACAAATATTTTATCCGCTAGAGCTGAGTCCAAGGGAAGAACTCTAATGCCCGATTTAATGATCTCGAGTTAAATTAACCTGAGTTAAAGTGACGGGGAGTTAACCAATAAACAGGCTTTCAATTCATTTGATTGACTTGATTGGGCAGTGATGACACAAAAGATACAGAAATTGATATTGTTACCAAGGAAATGAGCTCTTTGAACCGGATTAATTCAACTCGAGATCGTGAGACCGGCCAGAAGACATGTACCAAGTAGTATAGGGTATTTGATAAGGTGAGTAGGAAGTATTCCTCACCAAAGCCAGATTATGCATGAAGCCCGATAGGCACGGGTTCACGGACCTTGGCTTAAGGAGGCCTTAACTTTGAGGATTTCACAATCATTTGAGCCACCAGCTCATGGATTTCATTGAATTACGACCTATGAGCTTCAATGTGTCTTGATCCGGCATTTGTGTTGATTAGGAGAGGATGTAGACATGATAATTTCACAGTGAAAAGTATCTAAACTAAGATTGTGAAGAATTCAATACTCTTCCAAGAAGTTATGAGATTTTTTTGTGTGCCTTACGGCTCTTAGGATATTGCCAAAATACTCTGTACTTTTTTTTACAATATGATGACCTAATGAGAGGAGGTTTCCAGCTCCCATAATTGAGATTTATATTCACACTGACCTTCATCACACATTTATAGAAAAATCTTGAGCAAAATGCAAGTTTAGACCAAAATTTTGTCACATTTCTATAGAGCAATTATTATCACAATTTATATGACGTGTGTAAGTCCTTCCTGATAAATTATCTTTCACATACTTCCATTCATGGAATCTACCAACAGTTCACGGACATGGCAAATACATTTTACTTCAGAACTCGAAATTAGCAATAATCAATCAAAAATCCATATTTTTTCGCAAAATCTTTCAATTCACTATGAGTTCTCTATCAACCAATAACATATTACTACTCTATGAAGATGTCTCAAGTATCAACCTATTCCAGAACTTGAATAATGTAATTCTACGCAAACCTTTGAATATATCGCTTCACATGTGTCATCGATAGAACATTCTACGCAAAAGAGGTGCTTATCCGACTGTAAAAATCAAATCTGGCAACAAGGGGGACGCCTCTTCAAACATGAAGTGAAAGCATATATATAGATAGGACGCCACTATGAACGCAATATGTAACGTATATTATTGACGCCACATTAATGTTATGATGAAAGGAAGTCATATTGTATAGGAAATGGGAACTCTGTGAATATTGCGTGAAATGGAATTTCTGTGTGAAACCTGAAGAGCCCATGAGAAATTATGTAATATACTTCGATCAGATCTCAACTATACGCGTTCCTTTCAGTAGACGCCAAAATGAACATCTATGTTAGGACGTCAAATTGATAGGGTGATTTATATATATATATATATATATATATATATATATATATATATATATATATATATATATATATATATATATATATATATATATATATATATATATATATATATATATATATATAAATATATATATATATATATATATATATATATATATATATATATATATATACATATATATATATATATATATATATATATATATATATATATATATATATATATGTATATATATATATATATATATATTTATATATATATATATATATATATATATATATATATATATATATATATATATATATATATATATATATATAAATCACCCTATCAATTTGACGTCCTTACAAAGATGTTCATTTTGGCGTCTACTGAAAGGAACGCGTATAGTTGAGATCTGATCGAAGTATATCACATAATTTCTCATGGGCTCTTCAGATTCCACACAGAAATTCCATTTCACGCAATATTCACAGAGTTCCCATTTCCTATACAATATGACCTTCTTTCATAATGACATCAATGTGGCGTCAATAATATACGTTACATATTGCGTTTATAGTGGCGTCCTATCTATATATATGCTTTCACTTCATGTTTGAAGTGGCGTCCCTCTTGTTGCCAGATTTAGTTTTTACAGTCCGATAAGCACCTCTCTTGTGTAGAATGTTCTATCGATGACACATGTGAAGCGATATATTCAAAGGTTTGCGTAGAATTACCTTATTCAAGTTTTGAAATGGGTTGATACTTAAGACATCTTCATAGAGTAGCAATATGTCATTGGTTGATAGAGAACTCATAGTAAGTTGAAAGATTTTGCGAAAAAATATGGATTTTTGGTTGATAATTGCTATTTTCGAGTTCTGAAGTAAAATGTATTTGCCTTGTCCGTGAACTTTTGGTAGATTCCATGAATGGAAGTAAGTGAAGGATAATTTATCAGAAAGGACTTACGGATGTCATATAAATTGTGATAATAACTGCTCTATGGGAATGTGACAAAATTTTGATCTAAACTTGCATTTTGCTCAAGATTTTTCTATAAATGTGTGATTAGGGTCAGTGTGAATATAAATCCTAATTCTGGGAGCTGAAAACCTCCCCTCATCAGGTCATCATATTGTAAAAAAAAGTACAGAGTATATTTGTAATATCCTAAGAGCCGTAAGGCACACAAAAAAATCTCATAACTTCTTGGAAGAGTATTGAATTCTTCACAATCTTAGTTCAGATACTTTTTACTGTGAAATTATCATGTCTACGTCCTCTCTTAATCAACACAAATGCCGGATCAAGATTCATTGAAGCTCATAGGTCGTAATTCATTGAGATCCATGAGCTGGTGACTCAAATGCTTGTGAAATCCTCAAAGTTAAGGCCTCCTTAAGCCAAGGTCCGTGAACCCGTGCCTATCGGGCTTTATGCATAATCTGGCTCTGGTAAGGAATACTTCCTACTTATCTTATCAAATACCCTATACTACTTGGTACATGTCTTAGAGTTCTTCCCTTGGATTCAGCTCTAGCGGATAAAATATTTGTCTACAATTATTATCAAATTACCGACTTTCCTCTCAACATTCAAAATATTCAAACTAGTGTTGCTACCCTAATTCAAGTATGCGTTATCGGCTCAATCAATAACCGTCAATTTAAATTATTGAAATGCTGGGAAATCTTCCCTACAGAAAATTTTGGTTGAGAATGAAATTTGGTTAGCAACTGTAATGGAGTTTCAGGCAACTAAATGAAACTTTATCTGTGTACTGAGTTATTATTTGTTGCTTTTATAAGATGCCTCATCTTAGTACTTCAATAATAAATACCAGTCTATCGAGTAGTCTTCATACATATCCTTATGAATACCTGAGAGAAAACTCACTTCACTATTATGAATCGATCCTGTTAGATGGAAGATACAAAATAGGAATTATATGGAAGATACAAAAAAGGAATTAGTGTATCAAGACCATGGAGGTGATCTTTTTTGGTCGAATTTGTGGTTCACGGCCGAAACGCCAGCTGAGACCAGAAGAGAGTATCAGAATATTTCGTTTTTTAGGCGATCATCACGAAAGAATTTAAAGTCACTAAATTTTATTCATTCGTTACTGAAACATTGCAAATGTTTATCTTAGTTGCCATTGAAATTGTCTGATTTTATTGTCTGAAAATGCATATCTACTTCTCTAATTGCAAGATCTATAGAGGTTGACAGAAGGATATGATACATATTTCAGCGAAAATTGTTTCTAAGACTTCATCAAACTGCCCATAGAGGTGGGTGTGAAGTGTTAATCAAGTAGTTTTCATAGATCAGTCCCAAAAAAGTAATATTGGACAGATCGGTCCCAAAATATTCATTCAAGTATTAAGGTCAGTAAGTACGGTTAACCGATTGAAAATAATTGTTTGGAGGCCGAGCCTTGGCGAGGTTTGCAAATATTGAGCGAAATCGGTCCTGTGATTATTGACAGTGATGCTTAAAATTTTTTTTGCACGATTGGAAGACCTACCCCAAATATGAATCCTAATATTCTTTTTCGAATTGAGTAACCACTCATAGCGCACTCGCTGTCAGCTGTCAAGTTTGACATTTTATTGTGAATATTCAATCATAAATAACGATAAATAAATTTATACTTTCTGTGGAAGTCAACAATTTTTCACTTACCGCTTTTGCTCATGGGCGGTAAGTCAGCATAACCATAGTAATCACAGTTTGCCGGTAAAATCAATATACCACCTTTAATGGAGAGCCGGTAAACATATGAATACGCCCAATCGTGCAAATAGTAAATTTAGATAGATGTGTACAAGTAAGTAAAACTCCATGGTAACAAAAAAGGCCATAAAAATACCTTTTCCGTTATAATCGCCTACAAAATTGATTTATAGCACATCGCACATAAACTTCTGAGGCAAAACTGTAACTGATGATAAATACAACAATTATGTGGGCATAAAATTAATCTACGACCAAAATTGTCCAAATATTTGACTCATATTCTTCAAAGTTGCTGGGAGCATGTCGTATATCAGTATTCATTCTTCATATCTTATATATCAATCTAAAGACAAAAAGTTCCAGCGTTGAGAATGGATTTTGTTGAACTATGTACAACTACATTCTCTGATTAGTTTTTCCACAATGCAAATTGGTAAACGTATAATTTTGAAAGTCGTGAGTCTTCCATATCGTATATCCCTAAGAATTTCCTTCGCTGTTCGTGTTGCAATATGGTGCACAAAGTCAGATACTACTTATAATATGAAATAATCAACATTCAATAAGTATCGAAGTAATCCAAGTGAATCTCTTTCAACTTACTTGTACAAAGTATAAGTAAGTAGTATTGTTGAACCGCCAGAATCACATTTCGAGATTTTGATGGAAATTCTCGCTTTGAGCATCCCTAAATGCATTTTGACTATTTTCGGCTTGACTTCGGTACGTACGTATGAATGTACGTATCTATATAGTTGAATTTTGTATTTGAGACTGGTCCAAAGTCTAGTTTTGCAGCCCCTATTATAGTTGCAATCGTCTGTACCGCAAATGCACTGTACTTGGAATTTTTTTTGAATTTTCCTGAGGCATCTTAATGGTTATTTTCTATTTTAATACTAATTGGCTGTGCTGAAATTGCACAGTCTATTCGAGTTTCTTGTATTAATTCAGAACAATTAGGCGTGGAGTATTGAAATTTCGTATCAAACACTTCTATAAAACCTAATTGTACACCTTGGATTATGACTGCAGTAGGATTACACAGGAGCGCAGTTTACTAAGCACGTTTTCGAATTTTCATATAAATCCAGAACAATCAGCCGTAGAATCTTGAAATTTTGTATCTAAAGAAATTGTAGCATTCGAATTATAACTTACTATTCTCATAACAATCTATTAGCTGGAAGTAAGCTTTATCTGGCAATCTATCTCAAGTTTTCGTATAAATTCGAGACTTAGGCCGTAGAATGATGAAATTTGGTATTTGAGACTGCTGAAGCGTTCCATGGCCAGTTGCACCGCTGTCACTTAAATTTTAGGTGCCACCTAACTCAACAGTATCGTATCAAAATTTGAAAATTGGATGTGACATGAACATTGCTGTCCTTATTTCGATTCGACATTTTTTGTATAAGTGAAGTTTAAAATTTGAGTAAGAGCGGTACAACTGACCATTAATGAACTGTAGCATCTGAATGATTGAATTATCATCTCAAATTTTGGTTGAAGTCGATTTTGCCTAGAGTCAATATTAGTATCAACTGTTAGTTATTGAGTCAAAAGATGTACAAGTAAGACATGTTGTGTCCACATCAAATTTTTTTCATGTTTTCGAGCAAAACGGTGTTATATCTTTCATCAAAGATTAAATATGGAATGCAAAATTGTTCAAAATGCTACCAGCCTAATTTTGCCACCACATAATATTATCCTTGTCTATTCTTCTCCTTTCCCTTCCGAAAGGAGCAGGGGGTAGCACCATGGTTTTTTCCTAAGGTATTTGACCTTCACTATCAATTGGTACTAGTTTCAATCATAAGATCTAACAGGGAAGTTGATCCTAACAAAAATGAACAATAGTAACCTTTTTCCGACACTTGAAGCAGAATTCTAGATTTATAAAGTCTGTCCCCTCATTGACCACAATATTCTCGATTGATTCATATCATACAATTTAACCATAAGTTCGATTAGGAAACTTGAGGTGCGGCCGGCTCCCCGACTTCAAGAAATGTTTTCACATAGTTGCGACAACAGAGCCAATATTCATCTAACCACATACTGAATAAGAGAAGCGATGATATGATAACTCGCACAAATTGAAATATGAGATAGAATGGATGTATGTTATATGGAATCAGTTTGAGCATATCATTTCCAGACTACAATTATTGTTGAATACATTCAATATATAGCCCTTTGCAAAAATCGGGCAATCGAATAGGTAAAGCTGTCATTTGAAAAAAATTCAACTTGTACCTTGAACCAAATTGTAGCTTTTCACAGTAACTCAAATTATCTTCTGGTGTATCTGTTACCGACAGATTCAAGAAAAATAAAGCAACATTTTTGTTACTTACACAAAATTGTTCCGGTTTTATGTTGCCAGTGAATTCTAAATTGAACGAAAAGAAAAACTCAAATAATGTTTTCGCCAAGTTCTAACTTATCTGTATGTTGTATACCAACTCTTTATATTTTTCAGCCATGATGGATGTGATATCCTGTAATAGATTACATTATTAGGAGCAAGAATTAGTTTTCATTCCCTTGTATATCACAAGCTTATATTAATCTTATAATGTATTACAGGAGATATGTAATAATGATAATTCATCCACCCATTCTAACTTTCTTTCGATCACACTGAGAGTGCAACTTTGTGACCATCAGGGACTTCAAAAACATGAATAATTTGAGATTCATCAATTTGGTCCTAGTAACAGCAATGATGAACTTGCAACAAAAATGTTCCACTTGCTTTGTACAAACGATATAATTTGTTTTTCTAAAACAATTATAAGACCACATCACGGATGAAATAGCGAGTTCTCACATTCTATAGTGATCCTAATCGAACTTACGGTCAAATTTTATATGAATCAATCAAAAATATAGTGGTCAATTGGGACTTTTTAAATCTGGAATCTTGTCCTAAGCGTCAGAAAAAGGCTACTTCCGGTCAATTTTCGTCAGAGTCAACTTCTCTGATAGAACTTATAATTAAAACTGGTACTTGTTAGTAGCGAAGGTCGGATACTCCAAGAAAAAACCAAGGTATCACTCTCTGCCCTGTCGTTTAGAACTTCCCTTATGATTGTTGTAGGTAGTATTCTGGTTTTGTCCTGAAGTACTTGACCTCTGCAATCGATTGATACTAGTTTCAGATTAACCACGAACTTATTGACCGGATATGGCCTTTTTTCGATCCTTTGGACTAGACCCTGGATTTATAAAGGTGACATCCTAATGACTACTATATCTTTGATCAATTCATATACAATTCGGCCCTAAATCTGACTAGGAACGTTAAGGTGCGGTCGGCTCTTGAACTATTAGAAAGAGGTACATGAATTTGCTCACTTACTCCTCATACTTGAGTCAGTACTCAACTGTTTTTTCCTAATATTTCAAATTGACTGCTCAAAATTTAAGTTGATAAAGAATTACTTCTAATCAAGAATAATTTCTGACATCGAGTAACTGTACTATAATACTTCAGTCTGCAATAAAATATTGGTGGAAATATTATGCTATGACATACATAAGAAATGCAATTCCAAACTCAAGCCATACTCCCAACAAATTCCATGTCAGAAGCGCAAGCATCTGTTTCATTATCGATCGACGTTCTGCGACAGTGTTGTCAAGTTTCTGGACGCCAGTATGAATGCGAAATATATGAAGGGGGAATATACACGTATATTTTTGACGCCACTAAAAATTGGAGCGGAATTTTTCGGAACTAAAAATATACGGAAATTTTCATTTCATTTTCAAGCCAGGAAAAAATTTTAAAGCAATTCTAAAGTGGCGTCCGATATACGGACTCCAATTTACAATGGACGCCAGATTAAATGCAAACGCGCAATATTAGGACGCCAAAATGATATGAGGATTTATATATATATATATATATATATATATATATATATATATATATATATATATATATATATATATATATATATATATATATATATATATATATAATATATAATATATATATATAATTATATTAAAACCGCCTGACTTCCTAATCAAGGGGTTTGACCAGGCTCAGCATGAGGTTTGCCACCGTTCTGTATTAAGTAGTTTTTCCTTGAAATGTAGGATGCAATACCTTCAAATAACTGTTTTTAATCTGTTTAAACGGAATGAGAGCTCAAACATTTAGACCTTTTATGCTAATAAATATATAAAAAACTTCCGAATTTCATTTTTTTTTCCTAATATTTTAAAAATACACATAGTTTTAATAGAATATTCCGATGCGTCTCTGTTTTTCTACCTATTTTATATTGAGATAATCTTGTACTGATGATGTGGTGAGTGCCCGGCCCGTGGTTCGTTTTACTATAATTTTGCGAGAGGTGTATATATAGGCATAGCGGAGTTGCTCCACCTGACCTCAGGTAGCTATAATCTCATAGCTGAGTTGCTCCCCCACCAATAACCGCAGGGATTAAAACAATACAAGGAACTTGAAGAGTATGTCCAGGTTACCTATTCCAATTCAACTTACCAGCTTGATAACTTAACAAGCTCTTGATAATTCTGTATGAACTAGTGAGTTATCAAGACCTTGTTAAGTTTATCAAGTCGTTAAGTTGAATTAAAAAAGGTACCCAGGTCATATGTGATAACGCATTATTTAAATATCATTTTGTGCAGGGATATTTTATTTACAATGTACTTTGGTTACGAAACATTAGATACGAGTTTGTTGTTCTGTACATATAACCATGAGCACGAGCCCATATTTCAGGACCTTCTTCACTAATATAACTTGATCACAAATTTGTATTATTTTGGAATCATTCAAAGGAATATTGCCAAATATTTCCGATACAAAGAAATCACCTACTTTCTCTGGGCTTAAAAACTGGATACAAAAAAATTGTTATAAATATTGGCTGTCAAAATAATTACATTCTTTGTACACTTGACTTAAACCTAATGCTTGAATTTACCGGAGTCAAGCTTGTCCTGAATGAAATCTGCGCTCAATGATTTCAACATTCGGCCATACACTGCGATCAGCATTATGAATTGCACTTTCAAAATCAATTACTATTCGCTGTAGATCAAATAATGATAATGATGACAGCAACAGTGAAAATGAGACTTATAGTCAGAATCTTCTTCTGTTGATTCTGATGAAAAATAAAATCTAAATAAATAAAAATCAATATTTTTCTTTTTCTACTTTACTTTTTTTTAACTATTTTGTTCATGAATTATTTATTACTAGCTTCTAAACAACATCCAGTACTTATCTCTTGATATTGAATACGTCAAAAACTGAGTTATATATGTGCGAGCGTTTTCTTGTCGGACTGACAATAAGATCCAATATTTCTGTCGGACAATATGTTTTTTAGACAGATAATATGTTTTCGATTTATGACTGTTTTGGTCCGATAAGCGGTCATTGATGAAGGATCTGTTATAATCCTGACACGTTTTCAGTGTCGGACTGGGAAAACGCCCCCGAAAATTTGTCGGACAAAATGACCAAATCTTGAAAAAAAAAAACTGAACACGTCCTCAAAGTCTCAGACTAGCGGTAATCCGTTTTCATACCAACGTACCTTTGACAAGTGCGGCTTGTCGGACTCACCACTGGCCCCCAATATTCATGTCGGACAATTTCATTTTTCAATTTATAATCAAACTATCTTTCGATTAGTGTAAACACCAATATGACGGTAATACATTTTTAAGACTTCATGAAATTGACATGTTCATTTAGCTATCGCCGAAAAACGCCCCCAAATCAAGAATTTTGTTAAATGTGAAAGCTGTCGGACTCATCACAATGAAGTCACTCACGGAGTTTCGAGTGAGCGGTAATCAACAAGAATTGTATGCGCTGTCTCACGGACTATATGTATAAATCCATTAATAAAAACATCATATTTCGTGTTTTCAGAGCGCTTTCTGCAGTTATGTGAAGTTTGGAATAAGTCAAAATTACCACATTCTGAGCAGTTTCAACGTATCGCAAATCACATAAATCTATCCACTACAACATTATGAGCATGAATCCGTCCTCAAATGCACAAAATTTTGCGTTTCCAGCGAGTTATCGGCGTTTTTTCTGAGTCTCGTTGAGAAATTTTTGATGCTGTAAATCTGCTTAGAATCAAGATTTTGCTTCAGAAATGCGTTATATGGCGGAATCTAGCACCAAATACATCATATTTCGTGTTTTTAAGGTGCTATTCTTAGTTATACAAACTTTTGAATAAGTTGAAATCACGCTTTCCCGCGCAGATTTTCACAATCAAAAAGTTCATATTCCTATTCAGGACATCATAATATGTATAAATCTATTAATAAAAACATCATATTTCGTGTTTTCAGAGCGCTTTCTGCAGTTATATGAAGTTTGGAATAAGTCAAAATCACCATATTCTGAGCAGTTTCAAAGTATCGCAAATCACATAAATCTATCCACTACAACATAATAAGCATGAATCTGTCCTCAAATGAACAAAATTTTGCGTTTCCAGCGAGTTATCGGCGTTTTCTCTGATTCTGTTTGAGAAATTTTTGATGCTGTAAATCTGCACAGAATCGAGATTTTGCATCAGAAATGCGTTAAAAGGCAGAATCTAGTACCAAATACATAATATTTCATGTTTTTAGAGTGCTATTCTCAGTTTTACAAACTTTGGAATGGGTTGAAATCACGCTTTTTCGCGCAGATTCTCACAATCAAAAAGTTCATATTCCTATTCAGAACATCATAATATGTATGAATCCATCGACAAAGACATCATATTTCCCGTTGTCAGAGCGCTATCTGCAGCTATATGAAATTTGAAAAAAGTCAAAATTACCACATTCTGAGCAGTTTCAAAGTATCGCAAATCACATGAACCTATCCATCACAACATAATACGCATGAATCCGTCCTCAAATGCACAAAACTTTGCGTTTCCAGCGAGTTATCGACGTTTTTTCTGAGTCATGTTGAGAAATTTTTGAAGCTGTAAATCTACTCAGAATCGAGATTTTGCTCCAGAAATGCGTTATATGGCAGAATATAGCACCAAATACATCATATTTCGTATTTTTAGAGTGCTATTCTCAGTTTTACAAAACTTTGGAATAAGTTGAAACCACGCTCTTCCGCGCAGATTTTCACAATCAAAAAGTTCATTTTCTCATCCAGAACATCATGATATGTATGAATCTATCGACAAAAACATCATATCTCGTGTTTTCAGAGCGCTATCTGCAGTTATATGAAGTTTGAAATAAGTCAAAATTACCACATTCTGAGCAGATTCAAAGTATCGCAAATCACATAAATCTATCCAATACAAAATAATACGCATGAATCCGTCCCCAAATGCACAAAATTTTGCGTTTTCAGCGAGTTATCGCCGTTTTCTCTGAGTCTCGTTGAGGAATTTTTGATGCTGTAAATCTGCTCAGAATCGAGACTTCGCTTTAGAAATGCGTTATATGGCAGAATCTAGCACCAAATACATCATATTTCGTGTTTTTAGAGTGCTATTCTCAGTTTTACAAACTTTGGAATGAGTTGGAATCACGCTTTTCCGCGCAGATTTTCACAATCAAGAAGTTCATATTCCTATTCAGGACATCATAATGTGTATGAATCCATCGACAAAAACATCATATTTCGCGTTTTCAAAGCGCTATCTGCAGCAATATGAAATTTGAAAAAAGTCAAAATTACCACAT
Organism: Dromius quadrimaculatus; assembly: GCA_963989225.1. Lineage (NCBI taxonomy): Eukaryota > Metazoa > Arthropoda > Insecta > Coleoptera > Carabidae > Dromius > Dromius quadrimaculatus. The sequence goes on along the minus strand of CAXDIG010000313.1, from coordinate 24,519 downwards.
TCTGAGCAGTTTCAAAGTATCGCAAATCACATAAATCTATTCAATACAACATAATACGCATGAACCCGTTCTCAAATGCACAAAATTTCGCGTACCCAGCGAGTTATCGGCGTTTTTTCTGTCTCGTTGAGAAATTTTTGATGCTGTAAATTGCTCAGATTCGAGATTTTTGCTTCAAAAATGCGTTAAATGGCAGAATCTAGCACCAAATACATCATATTTCGTGTTTTTAGAGTGCTATTCTCAGTTTTACAAACTTTGGGATTAGTTGAAATCACGCTTTTCCGCGCAGATTTTCACTATCAAAAAGTTCATATACCTATTCAGGACATCATAATATGTATGAATCCATCGACAAAAACATCATATTTGGTGTTTTCAGAGCGCTATCCGCCGTTATATGAAATTCAAAATGAATCAAAATCACCACATTCTGAGCAGTTTCAAAGTATCGCAAATCACATAAATCTATTCAATACAACATAATACGCATGAATCCGTCCTCAAGTGCACAAAATTTTGCGTTTCCAGCGAGTTATCGGCGTTTTTTTCTGGATCTTGTTGAGAAATTTTTCATGCTGTAAATCTGCTCAGAATCAATATTTTGCTTCAGAATCGCGTTATATGCAGAATCTAGCAACAAATACATCATATTTCGTGTTTTTAGAGTGCTACTCTCAGTTTTTCAAACTTTGGAATAAGTTGAAATCACGCTTCCCCGCGCAGATTTTCACAATCAAAAAGTTCATATTCCTATCCAGGACATCATGATATGTATGAATCCATCGACAGAAATATCATACATCGGGTTTTCAAAGCGCTATCTGCAGTTATATGAAATTTGAAATAAGTCAAAATTACCACATTCTGAGCAGTTTCAAAAGTACCGCAAATCACATAAATCTATCCAATACAACATAATACGCATGAATCCGTCCTCAAATGCACAGAATCCTGCGTTTCCAGCAAGTTATATGCGTATTTTGTGAGTCTTGTTGAAAAATTTTTGATGCTGTATATTTGCTCAGAATCAAGATTTTGCTCCAGAAAAGCGTTATATGGCAGAATCTAGCACCAAATACATCAAATTTCGTGTTTTTGGAGTGCTATTCTCAGTTTTAACAATTTTTGGAATAAGTTGAAATCACGCTTTTTCCGCGCCTATTCTCACAATCAAAAAGTTCCTTTTTCTATCCAGGACATCATGATATGTATGAATCCATCGACAAAAACATCATATTTCTTGTTTTCAGAGCGCTATCTGCAGTTATATGAAGTCTGAGATAAGTCAAAAATTACCACTTTCTGAGCAGTTTCAAAGTATCGCAAATCACATAAACCTATCCATCACAGCATAATACGCATGAATCCGTCCTCAAATGCACAAAATTTTGCATTTCCAGCGAGTTATCGGCGTTTTATCTGAGTCTCGTTGAGAAATCTTTGATGATTTAAATCTGCTCGGAATCGGGATTTTGCTTCAGAAATGCGTTAAATGGCAGAATCTAGCACCAAATACATTATTTTTCGTGTTTTTAGAATGCTATTTTCAGTTTCACAAACTTTGGAATAAGTTGAAATCACGCTTTTCTGCGCAAATTTTCACTATCAAAAAGATCATATGCCTATTCAGGACATCAAAATATGTATGAATCCATCGACAAAAACATCATATTCAGTGTTTTCAGAGCGCTATCTGCAGTTATATGAAATTTGAAATAAATCAAAATTCCCACATTCTGAGCAGCTTCAAAGTATCGCAAATCAAATAAATCTATCCAATACAACATAATACGCATGAATCCGTCCTCAAATGCACAAAATTTTGCGTTTCCCAGCGAGTTATCGGCATTTTTTCTGAGGCTAGTTCAGAAATTTTTTATGCTGTAAATCTGCTCAGAATCGAGATTTTTGCTTCAAGAGATGCGTTATATGGCAGAATCTAGCACCAAATACATCATATTTTGTGTTTTTAGAGTGCTATTCTCAGTTTTACAAACTCTGGAATGAGTTGAAATCACGCTTCACCGCGCAGATCTTCACAATGAAAAAGTTCATATTCCTATCCAGGGCATCATGATATGTATGAATCCATCGACAGAAACATCATATTTCGTGTTTTCAGAGCGCTATCTGCAGTTAAATGAAGTTTCAAATAAGTCAAAATTACCACATTCTGAGCAGTTTCAAAGTATCGCAAATCACATAAATCTATCCAATATAACATAATAGGCATGATTCCCGTCCTCGAATGCACAAACTTTTGGGCTTCCAGCGAGTTATCGGCGTTTTATCTGAGTCTCCTTGAGAAATTTTCATGCTGTAAATCTGCTCAGAATCGAGATTTTGCTCTAGAAATGCGTTAAATGGCAGAATCTAGCAACGAATACATCATATTTCGTGTTTTCAGAGTGCTATTCTCAGTTTTACAAACTTTGGAATAAGTTGAAATCACGCTTTCTCGCGCAGATTTTCACAATCAAAAAGTTCATATTCCTATTAGGACATCATAATATGTATGAATCCATCGACAAAAACATCATATTTCGTGTTTTCAGAGCGCTTTCTGCAGTTATATGAAGTTTAAAATAAGTCAGAGTTACCACATTCCGAGCAGTTTCAAAGTATCGCAAATCACATAAATCTATCCAATATAACATAATAAGCATGAATCCGTCCTCAAATGAACAAAATTTTGCGTTTCCAGCGAGTTATCGGCGTTTTCTCTGAGTCTCGTTGAGAAGTTTTTGATGCTGTAAATCTGCTCAGAATCAAGATTTTGCTTCAGAAATTCGTTATATGGCAGAATCTAGCACCAAATACATCATATTTCGTGTTTTTAGAGTGCTATTCTTAGTTTTACAAACTTTGGAATAAGTTGAAATCACGCTTTTCCGCGCAGATTTTCACAATCAAAAAGTTCATATTCCTATCTAGGACATCATGATATGTATGAATCGTTCGACACAAACATCATATTTCGTGTTTTTGGAGCGCTATCTGCAGTTATATGAAGTTTGAAATAAGTCAAAATTACCACATTCTGAGCAGTTTCAAAGTATCGCAAATCACATAAATCTATCCAATACAAAATAATATCCATGAATCCGTCCTCAAATGCACAAAATTTTGCGTTACCCAGCGAGTTATAGGCGTATTTTCCAAATCTCGTTGAGAAATTTTTGATGCTGTTAATCTGCTCAGAATAGATTTTGCTTCAGAAATGCGTTACATGGCAGAATCTAGCACCAAATACATCATATATCGTGTTTTTAGAGTGCTATTCTCAGTTTTACAAACTTTGGAATAAGTTGAAATCACGCTTTTCCGCGCAGATTTTCACAATCAAAAAGTTCATATTCCTATTCAGGACATCATGATATGTATGAATCCATCAACAAGAACATCATATTTCGTGTTTTCAAAGCGCTATCAGCAGTTATATGAAGTTTGAAATAAGTCAAAATAACCACATTCTGAGCAGTTTCAAAGTATCGCAAATCACATAAATCTATCCAATACAACATAATACGCATGAATCTGTCCTCAAATGCACAAAGTTTTGCGTTTCCAGCGAGTTATCGGCGTTTTTTTATGAGTCTCGTTGAGAAATTTTTGATGCTGTAAATCTGCTCAGAATCTATATTCTGCTTCGAAAATGCGTTATATGGCAGAATCTAGCACCAAATACATCATATTTCATGTTTTTAGAGTGCTATTCTCAGTTTTACAAAGTTTGGAACAAGTTCAAATCACGCTTTTCCGCGAAGATTTTCCCAATCAAAAAGTTCATATCCCCATCTAGGACATCATGATATGTTTGAATCCATCGACAAGAACATCATATTTCGTGTTTTCAGAGCGCTATCTGCAGTTATATGAAGTTTGAAATAAGTCAAAATTACCACATTCTGAGCAGTTTCAAAGTATAGCAAATCACATAAATCTATCCAATACAAACATAATACGCATGAATCTGTCCTCAAATGCACAAAATTTTGCGTTTCCGGCAAGTTATCGGCGTTTTTTCTAAGTCTCGTTTAGAAATTTTTGATGCTGTAAATCTGCTCAGAATCAAGATTTTGCTTCAGAAATGCGTTATATGCAGAATCTAGCACCAGATACATCATATTTCGTGTTTTCAGAGTGCTATTCTCAGTTGTACAAACTTTGGAATAAGTTGAAATCGCGCTTCTCCGCGCAGATTTTCACAATCAAAAAGTTCATATTCCCATCCAGGACATCATGATATGTATGAATCCACCGACAGAAACATCATATTTTGTGTTTTCAGAGCGCTATCTGCAGTTATATGAAGTTTGAAATTAGTCAAAATTACCACATTCTGAGCAGTTTCAAACTATCGCAAATAACATAAATCTATCCAATACAACATAATACGCATGAATCTGTCCTCAAATGCACAAAATTTTGCGTTTCCAGCGAGTTATCGGCGTTTTTCTGAATCTCGTTGAGAAATTTTTGATGCTGTAAATCTGCTCAGAATCGGGATATTGCTTCAGAAATGCGTTATATGGCAGAATCTAGCACCAAATACATCATATTTCGTGTTTTTAGAGTGCTATTCTCAGTTTTACAATCTCTGGAATAGGTTGAAATCACGCTTTTCCGCGCAGATTTTCACAATCAAAAAGTTTATATTCCCATCCAGGACATTATGATATGTATGAATCCATCGACAAAAACATCATATTTTTTGTTTTCAGAGCGCTATCTGCTGTTATATGAAGTTTGAAATGAGTCAAAATTACCACATTCTGAGCAGTTTCAAACCATCGCAAATCACATAAGTCTATCCAATACAACATAATACGCAAGAATCTGTCCTCAAATGCACAAAATTTTGCGTTACCAGCGAGTTATCGGCGTTTTTCTGAATCTCGTTGAGAAATTTTTGATGCTGTAAATCTGCTCAGAATCGAGATTTTGCTTCAGGAATACGTTATATGGCAGAATCTAGCACCAAATACATCATATTTCGTGTTTTTAGAGTGCTATTCTCAGGTTTTACAAACTTTGGAATAAGTTGAATTCACGCATTTCCGCGCAGATTTTCCTAATCAAAAAGTTCATATTCCTATCCAGGACATCATGATATGTATGAATCCATCGACAAAAACATCATATTTCGTGTTTTCAGAGCGCAATCTGCAGATATATGAAGTTTGAAATAAGTCAAAATTACCACATTCTGTGCAGTTTCAAAGTATCACAAATCACATAAATCCATCCAATACAACATGATACGCATGAATCCGTCCTCAAATGCACAAAATTTTGCGTTTCCAGCGAGTTATCGGCGTTTTTCTGAATCTCGTTTGAGAAATTTTTGATGCTGTAAATCTGCTCAGAATTGGGATATTGCTTCAGAAATGCGTTATATGGCAGAATCTAGCACCAAATACATCATATTTTGTGTTTTTAGAGTGCTATTCTTAGTTTTACGATCTCTGGAATAGGTTGAAATCACGCTTTTCCGCGCAGATTTTCACAATGAAAAAGTTTATATTCCCATCCAGGACATTATGATATGTATGAATCCATCGACAAAAACATCATATTTTGTGTTTTCAGAGCGCTATCTGCTGTTATATGAAGTTTGAAATGAGTCAAAATTACCACATTCTGAGCAGTTTCAAACCATCGCAAATCACATAAGTCTATCCAATACAACATAATACGCATGAGTCTGTCCTCAAATGCACAAAATTTTGCGTTTCCAGCGAGTTATCGGCGTTTTTCTGAATCTCGTTGAGAAATTTTTGATGCTGTAAATCTGCTCAGAATCGAGATTTTGCTTCAGGAATACGTTATATGGCAGAATCTTGCACCAAATACATCATATTTCGTGTTTTTAGAGTGCTATTCTCAGTTTTACAAACTTTGGAATAAGTTGAAATCACGCATTTCCGCGCAGATTTTCCCAATCAAAAAATTCATATTCCCATCCAGGACATCATGATATGTATGAATCCATCGACAGGAACATCTTATTAAGTGTATTCAGAGCGCTATCTGCAGTTATATGAAGTTTGAAATGAGTCAGAATTACCACATTCTGAGCAGCTTCAAAGTATCGCAAATCACATAAATCTATCCAATATAACATAATACGCATGAATCCGTCCTCCAATGCACAAAATTTTGCGTTTCCAGCGAGTTATCGGCGTTTCTCTGAATCTCGTTGAGAAATTTTTGATGCTGTAAATCTGCTCAGAATCGAGATTTTGCTTCAGAAATGCCGTTATATGGCAGAATCTAGCACCAAAATACATCATATTTTGTGTTTTTAGAGTGCTATTCTCAGTTTTACAATCTCTGGAATAAGTTGAAATTACGCTTTTCCGCGCAGATTTTCCTAATTAAAAAGTTCATATTCTTATCCAGGACATCATGATATGAATGAATCCATTGACAAAAACATCATATTTCGTGCTTTCAGAGCGCTATCTGCAGTTATATGAAGTTTGAAATAAGTCAAAATTACCACACTCTGAGCAGTTCCAAAGTATCGCAAATCACATAAATCTATCCAATACAACATAATACGCATGAATCCGTCCTCAAATGCACAAAATTTTGCGTTTCCAGCGAGTTATTGGCGTTTTTCTGAGTCTCGTTGAGAAATTTTTGATGCTGTAAACCTGCTCAGAATCGAGATTTTGCTTCAGTAATGCGTTAAATGGCAGAATCTTGCACCAGATACATCATATTTCGTGTTTTCAGAGTGCTATTCTCAGTTTTACAAACTATGGAATAAGTTGAAATCACGCTTTTCCGCGCAGATTTCCCTAATCAAAAAGTTCATATTCCTATCCAGGACATCATGATGTGTATGAATCCATCGACAAAAACATCATATTTCGTGTTTTCAGAGCGCTATCTGCAGTTATATGAAGTTTGGAATAAGTCTAAATTACCACATTCTGAGCAGTTTCAAAGTATCGCAAATCGCATTAATCTATCCAATACAACATAATACGCATGAATCTGTCCACAAATGCACAAAATTTTGCGTTCGCAGCGAGTTATCGACGTTTTTTCTGAGTCTTGTTGAGAAATTTTTGATGCTGTAAATCTGCTCAGAATCGAGATTTTGCTATAGAAATGCGTTATATGGCAGAGTCCAGCACCAAATACATCATATTTCGTGTTTTTGGAGTGCTATTCTCAGTTTTACAAACTTTGAAATAAGTTGAAATCAGGCTTTCCGCGCGAATTTTCCAATCAAAAATTCCATCGACAAAAACATCATATTTCGTGTTTTCAGAGCGCTATCTGCAGTTATATGAAGTTTGAAATAAGTCAAAATTACCACATTCTGAGCAGTTCCAAAGTATCGCTAATCACATAAATTTATTCAATACAACATAATACGCATGAATCCGTCCTCAAATGCACAGAATTTCGCGTTTCCAGCGAGTTATCGGCGTATTTCTGAGTATCGTTGAGAAATTTTTGATGCTGTAAATCTGCTCAGAATCAAGAATTTGCTTCAGAAATGCGTTATATGGCAGAATCTAGCACCAAATACATTATATTTCGTGTTTTTAGAGTGCTATTCTCAGCTTTGGAATATGTTGAAATCACGATTTTCCGCGCAGGATTTTCACGATCAAAAGTTAATATTCCTATTCAGGACATCATAATATGTATGAATCCATCGACAAAAACATCATATTCTGTGTTTTCAGAGCGCTATCTGCAGTTATATGAAGTTTGAATAAAGTCAAAATTACCACATTCTGAGCAGTTTCAAAGTATCGCAAATCACATAAATCTATCCAATACAACATAATACGCATGAATCCGTCCTCAAATGCACAAAATTTTGCGTTTCAGCGAGTTATTGGCGTTTTTTCTGAGTCTCGTTGAGATATTTTTGATGCTGTAAATCTGCTCAGAATCGAGATTTTTCTCCAGAAATGCGTTATATGGCAGAATCTAGCACCAAATACATCATATTTCGTGTTTTTAGAGTGCTATTCTCAGTTTTACAAACTTTTGAATAAGTTGAAATCACGCTTTTCCGCGCAGATTTCCATAATCAAAAAGTTCATATTCCTATCCAGGACATAACGATATGGATGAGTCCATCGACAAAAACATCATATTTTGAGCTTCCAGAGCGCTACTGCAGTTATATGAAGTTTGAAATAAGTCAGAATTATCACATTCTGAGCAGTTTCAAAGTATCGCAAATTACATAAATCTATCCAATACAACATAATACGCATGAATCCGTCCTCAAATGCACAAAATTTTGCGTTTCCAGCGAGTTATCAGCGTTTTTCTGAGTCTTGTTGAGAGATTTTTGATGCTGTAAATCTGCTCAGAATCGAGATTTTGCTCCAGAAATGCGTTATATGGCAGAATCTAGCACCAAATACATCATATTTTTTGTTTTTAGAGTGCTATTCTCAGTTTTACAAACTTTGGAATAAGTTGGAGTCACGCTTCTCCGCGCAGATTTTCCTAATCAAAAAGTTCATATTCCAATCCAGGACATCATGATATGTATATATTCGTCGACAAAAACATCATATTTCGTGTTTTCAGAGCGCTATCTGCAGTTAAATGAAGTTTGAAATAAGTCAAAATTACCACATTCTGAGCAGTTTCAAAGTAACGCAAATCGCATAAATCTATCCAATACAACATAATACGCATGAACCTGTCCTCAAATGCACAAAATTTTGCATTTACAGCGAGTTATCGACGTTTTTTCTGAGTCTCGTTGAGAAATTTTTGATGCTGTAAATGTGCTCAGAGTCAAGATTTTGCTCCAAAAATGCGTTATATGGCAGAATCTAGCACCAAATACATCATATTTCGTGTTTTTGGAGTGCTATTCTCAGTTTCACAAACTCTGGAATAAGCTGCAATCACACTTTTCCGCGCAGATTTGCCCAATCAAAAAGTTCATATTCCTATCCAGGACATCATGATATGTATGAATCCATCGACAAAAACATCTTTCATTCTTGTTTGTAGATAGCTATCTGCAGTTATACGAAGTTTGAAATAAGTCAAAATTACCACATTCAGAGCAGTTTCAAAGTATCGCAAATCGCATAAATCTATCCAATACAACATAATAAGCATGAATCTGTCCTCAAATGCACAAAATTTTGCGTTTACAGCGAGTTATCGACGTTTTTTTCTGAATCTCGTTCAGAAATTTTTGATGCTGTAAATCTGCTCAGAATCAAGATTTTGCTCCAGAAATGCGTTTATATGGCAGAATCTTGCACCAAATACATCATTTTTCGTGTTTTTAGAGTGCTATTCTCAGTTTTACAAACTTTGGAATAAGTTGAAATCACGATTTCCGCGCAGATTTTTCTGATCAAAATGTCCATATTCCTGTCCAGGACATCATGATGTGTATGAATTTATCGACAAAAACATCATATTTCGTTGTTTTCAGAGCGCTATCTGCAGTTATATGAAGTTTGAAATAAGTCAAAATTACCACATTCTGAGCGGTTTCAAAGTATCGCAAATCACATAAATCTATCCAATACAACATAATACGCATGAATTCGTCCTCAAATGCACAAAATTTTTGCGTTTCCAGCGAGTTATCGGCGTTTTTCTGAATCTCGTTGAGAAATTTTTGATGCTGTAAATCTGCTCAGAATCAAGATTTTGCTTGAGAAATGCGTTATTTGGCAGGATCTAGCACCAAATACATCATATTTCGTGTTTTTAGAGTGCTATTCTTAGTTTTACAAACTTTGGAATAAGCTGAAATCACACTTTTCCGCGCAGATTTGCTTAATCAAAAAGTTCATATTCCTATCCAGGAGATCATGATATGTATGAATCCTTCAACAAAAACATCATATTTCGTGTTTTCAGAGCGCTATATGCAGTTATATGAAGTTTGAAATAAGTCAAAGTTACCACATTCTGAGCAGTTTCAAAGTATCGCAAATCACATGAATCTATCCAATACAACATAATACGCATGAAGCCGTCCTCAAATGCACAGAATTTTGCGTTTCCAGCGGGTTATCGGCGTTCTTTATGAGTCTTGTTGAGAAATTTTTGATGCTGTAAATCTGCTTAGAATCGAAATTTTGCTTTAGAAATGCGTTATATGGCAGAATCTAGAACCAAATACGTCATATTTTGTGTTTTTAGAGTGCTATTCTCAGTTTTACAAACTTCGAAATAAATTTAAATCACGCTTTTCCGCGCATATTTTCACAATCAAAAAGTTCATATTCCTATCCAGGACATCATAATATGTTTGAATCCATCGACAATAACATCATATTTTGTGTTTTCAGAGCGCTATCTGCACTTATATGAAGTTTGAAATAAGTCAAAATTACCACATTCTGAGCAGTTTCAAGGTATTGCAAATCACATAAATCTATCCAATACAACATGATACGCATAAATCCGTCCTCAAATGCACGAAATTTTGCGTTTCCAGCGAGTTATCGGCGTTTTCCTCTGAGTCTTGTTGAGAAATATTTGATGCTGTCAATCTGCTCAGAATCGAGATTTTGCTCCAGAAATGCGTTATATGGCAGAATCTGGCACCAAATACATCATATTTCGTGTTTTTAGAGTGCTATTCTCAGTTTTACAAACTTTGGAATAAGTTGAAATCACGCTTTGCCGCGCAGATTTTCACAATCAAAAAGTTCATATTCCTATCCAGGACATCATAATATGTATGAATCCATCGACAAAAACATCATATTCCGTGTTTTCAGAGCGCTATCTGCAGTTAAATGAAGTTTGAAATAAGTCAAAATTACCACTTTCTGAGCAGATTCAGAGTATCGCAAATCACATAAATCTATCCAATACAACATGATACGCATGAATCCGTTCTTGAATGCACAAAATTTTGCCTTTCCAGCGAGTTATCGGCGTTTTTTTCCGAGTCTCGTTGAGAAATATTTGATGCTGTAAATCTGCTCAGAATCAAGATTTTGCTCCAGAAATGCGTTATATGGCAGAATCTAGCACCAAATACATTATATTTTGTGTTTTTAGAGTGCTATTCTCAGTTTTACAAACTTTGGAATAAGTTGAAATCATGCTTTTCCGCGCAGATTTTCCAAATCAAAGAGTTCATATTCCTATCCAAGACATCATAATATGTATGAATCCATCGACAAAAATATCATATTTTGTGTTTTCAGAGCGCTATCTGCAGTTATATGAGGTTTGAAATAAGTCAAAATTACCATATTCTGAGCAGTTTCAAAGTATCGAAAATCACATAAATCTATCCAATATAATATAACACGCATGAATCCGTCCTCAAATGCACAAAATTTTGCGTTCCCAGCGAGTTATCGGCGTTTTTTCTGAGTCTCGTTGAGGAATTTTTGATGCTGTAAATCTGCTCAGAATCAAGATTTTGCTTCAGAAATGCGTTATATGGCCGAATCTAGCACCAAATACATCATATTTCGTGTTTTTAGAGTGCTACTCTCAGTTTTACAAACTTTGGAATAAGTTGGAATAACGCTTTTCCGCGCAGATTTTCACAATCAAAAAGTTCATATTCCTATCCAGGATATCACGATATGTATAAATCCATCGACAAGAACATCATATTTCGTGTTTTCAGAGCGCTATCTGCAGTTATATGAAATTTGAAATAAGTCAAAATTACCACATTCTGAGCAGTTTCAAAGTATAGCAAATCACATAAATCTATCCAGTACAACATAATACGTATTAATCCGTTCTCGAATGCACAAAATTTTGCGTTTCCAGCGAGTTATCGGCGTTTATTTTGAGTCTCGTTGAGAAATTTTTGATGCTGTATATCTGCTAAGAATCAAGATTTTGCTTCAGAAATTTGTTATATGGCAGAATCTAGCACCAAATACATCATATTTTGTGTTTTTAGAGTGCTATTTTCAGTTTTACAAACTTTGGAATGAGTTGATATCACGCTTTTCCGCGCAGATTTTCCCAATCAAAAAGTTCATATTCCTATCCTGGACATCATGATATGTATGAATCCATCGACAAAAACATCATATTTCGTGTTTTCAGAGCGCTATTTGCAGTTATATGAAGTTTGAAATAAGTCAAAATTACCACATTCTGAGCAGTTTCAAAGTATCGAAAATCACATAAATATATCCAATACAACATAATACACACGAATCCATCCTCAAATGCACAAAATTTTGCGTTTCCAGCGAGTTATCGGCGTTTTTTCTGAGTCTCGTTGAGAATTTTTTGATGCTGTAAATCTGCTCAGAATCAAGATTTTGCTTTAGAAATGCGTTATATGGCGAATCTAGCACCAAATACATCATATTTCGTGTTTTTAGAGTGCTATTCTCAGTCTTACAAACTTTGGAATAAGTTGAAATAACGCTTTCCCCGCGCGGATTTTTCCAATCAAAAAGTTCATATTCCTATCCAGGACATCATGACATGTATGAATCCACCGACAAAAACATCATATTTCGTGTTTTCAGAGCGCTATCTGCAGTTATATGAAATTTGAAATAAGTCAGAATTACCACATTCTGAGCAGTTTCAAAATATCGCAGATCACATAAATCTATCCAATACAACATAATACGCATGAATCCGTTCTCAAATGCACAAAATTTTGCTTTTCCAGCGAGTTATTGGCGTTTTTTTCTGAGTCTCGTTGAGAATTTTTAATGCTGTAAATCTGCTCAGTATCAAGATTTTGCTTTAGAAATGCGTTATATGGCGAATCTAGCACCAAATACATCATATTTCGTGTTTTTAGAGTGCTATTCTCAGTTTTACAAACTTAAGAATAGGTTGAAATCACGCTTTTTCCGCGCAGATTTTCCCGATCAAAAAGTTCATATTCCTATCCAGGACATCATGACATGTATGAATCTCTCGACAAAAACATCATATTTCGTGTTTTCAGAGCGCTATCTGCAGTTATATGAAATTTGGAATAAGTCAAAATTACAACATTCTGAGCAGTTTCAAGGTATCGCAGATCACATGAATCTATCCAATACAACATAATACGCATGAATCCGTTCTCAAATGCACAAAATTTTGCGTTTCCAGCGAGTTATCGGCGTTTTTTCTGAGTCTCGTTGAGAAATTTTTGATGCTGTTAATCTGCTCAGGATCGAGATTTTGCTTCAGAAATGCGTTATATGGCAGAATCTAGCACCAAATACATCATATTTCGTGTTTTTAGAGTGCTATTCTCAGTTTTACAAACTTAAGAATAAGTTGAAATCACGCTTTTCCGCGCAGATTTTCCCAATCAAGAAGTTCATATTCCTTCCCAGGACATCATGATATGTATGAATCCATCGACAAAAACATCCTTTTCGTGTTCTCAGAGCGCAATCTGCAGTTATATGAAGTTTGAAATAAGTCAAAATTACCACATTCTGAGCAGTCTCAAAGTATCGCAAATCACATCAATCTATCCAATACAACATAATACGCATGAATCCGTCATCAAATGCACAAAATTTTTGCGTTTCCAGCGAGTTATCGGCGTTTTTTTCTGAGTCTAGTTGAGAAATTTTTGATGATGTAAATCTGCTCAGAATCGAAATTTTGCTTCAGAAATGCGTTATATGACAGAATCTAGCACCATATACATCATATTTTGTGTTTTTAGAGTGCTATTCTCAGTTTTACAATTTTTGGAATAAGTTGAAATCACGCTTAGCCGCGCAAATTTTCACAATCAAGAAGTTCATATTCCTATTCAGGACATCATAATATGTATGAATCCATCGACAAAAACATCATATTTCGTGTTCTCAGAGCGCTATCTACAGTTATATGAGGTTTGAAATAAGTCAAAATTACCATAATTCTGAGCATTTTCAAAGTATCGCAAATCACATAAATCTATCAAATACAACATAATACGCATGAATCCGTACTCCAATGCACAAAAATTCTGCGTTTCCAGCGAGTTATTGGCGTTTCTTCTGAGTCTCGTTGAGGATTTTTAATGCTGTAAATCTGCTCAGAATCGAGATTTTGCTTCAGAAATGCGTTATATGGCCGAATCTAGCACCAAATACATCATATTTCGTGTTTTTAGAGTGCTATTTCTCAGTTTTACAAACTTTGGAATAAGTTGAAATAACGCTTTTTCCGCGCAGATTTTCTCAATCAAAAAGTTCATATTCCTAACCAGGACATCATGATATAAATGAATCCATCGACAAGAACATCATATTTTGTGTTTTCAGAGCGCTATCTGCAGTTATATGAAATTTGAAATAAGTCAAAATTACCACATTCTGAGCAGTTTCAAAGTACCGCAAATCACATGAATCTATCCAATACAACATATTACGCATGAATCCGTTCTCAAATGCACAAAATTTTGCGTTTCCAGCGAGTTATCGGCGTTTTTTCTGAGACTCGTTGAGAGATTTTTGATGCTGTCAATCTGCTTAGAATCAAGATTTTGCTCAAGAAATGCGTTATATGGCCTAATCTAGCACCAAATACATCATATTTCGTGTTTTTAGAGTGCTATTCTCAGTTCTACAAACTTTGGAATAAGTTGAAATTACGCTTTTCCGCGCAGATTTTCTTAATCATAAAGTTCATATTCCTATCCAGGACATCATGATATGTATGAATCCATCGACAAGAACATCATATTTCGTATTTTCAGAGCGCGATCTGCAGTTATATGAAATTTGAAATAAGTCAAAATTACCACATTCTGAGCAGTTTCAAAGTATCGCAAATCACATAAATCTATCCAATACAACATAATACGCATCAATCCGTTCTCAAATGCACAAAATTTTGCGTTTCCCAGCGAGTTATCGACGTTTATTCTGAGTCTCGTTGAGAAATTTTTGATGCTGTAAATCTGCTTAGAATCAGGATTTTGCTTCAGAAATGCGTTATATGGCAGAATCTAGCACCATATACATCATATTCTGTGTTTTTAGATTGCTATTCTCAGTTTTACAAACTTTGGAATGAGTTGATATCACGCTTTTCCGCGCAGATTTTCCCAATCAAAAAGTTCATATTCCTATCCAGGACATCATGATATGTATGAATCCATCGACAAAAACATCATATTTCGTGTTTTTAGAGCGCTATTTGCAGTCATATGAAGTTTGAAATAAGTCAAAATTACCACATTCTGAGCAGTTTCAAAGTATCGCAAATCACATAGATCTATCCAATACAACATAATACGCACGAATCCATCCTCAAATGCACAAAATTTTGCGTCTCCAGCGAGTTATCGGCGTTTTTTCTGAGTCTCGTTGAGAATTTTTTGATGCTGTAAATCTGCTCAGAATCAAGATTTTGCTCTAGCAATGCGTTATATGGCAGAATCTAGCACCAAAAACATCATATTTCGTGTTTTCAGAGTGCTATTTTCAGTTTCACAAACTTTGGAATGAGTTGAAAGCACGCTCTTCTGCGCAGATTTTTGCAATCAAAAAGTTCATATTCCTATCCAGGACATCATGATATGTATGAATACATCGACAGAAACATCATATTCCGTGTTTTCAGAGCGCTATCTGCAGTTAAATGAAGTTTGAAATAAATCAAAATTACCACATACTGAGCAGTTTCAAAGTATCGCAAATCATATAAATCTACCCAATACAACATAATACGCATGAATCCGTCCTCAAATGCGCAAAATTCTGCGTTTCCAGCGAGTTATCGGCGTTCTTCTCGAGTCTCGTTGAGAAATTTTTGATGCTGTAAATCTGCTCAGAATCGAGACTTTGCTTCAGAAATGCGTTATATGGCAGAATCTAGCACCAAGTACATCATATTTCGTGTTTTCAGAGTGCTGTTCTCAGTTTTACAAACTATGGAATGAGTTGATATCACGCTTTTCCGCGCAGATTTTCCAATCAAAAAGATCATATTTCTATCCAGGACAACATGATATGTATGAATCCATCAACAAAAACATCATATTTCGTGTTTTCAGAGCGCTATCTGCAGTTATATGAAGTTTGAAATAAGTCAAAATTACCACATTTCTGAGCAGTTTCCAAGTATTGCAAATCACATTGATCTATCCAATACAACATAATACGCATGAATCCGTTCTCAAAAGCACAAAATTTTGCGTTTGCAGCGAGTTTTGGCATTTTTTCTGAGTCTCGTTGAGAAATTTATGATGCTGTAAATCTGCTCAGAATCGAGATTCTGCTTCAGAAATGCGTTATATGGCAGAATCTTGCACCAAATACATCATATTTCGTGTTTTTAGAGTGCTATTCTCAGTTTTACAAACTTTGGAATGAGTTGATATCACGCTTTGCCGCGCAGATTTTCCCAATCAAGAAGTTCATATTTCTATCCAGGACATCATGATATGTATGAATCCATCGAAAAAAATTTCATATTTCGTGTTTTCAGAGCGCTATCTGCAGTTATATGAAGTTTGAAATAAGTCAAAATTACCACATTCTGAGCAGTTTCAAAATATCGCGAATCACATAGATGTATCCATTACAACATAATACGCATGAATCCGTCCTCAAATGCACAAAATTTTGCGTTTCCAGCGAGTTTTTGGCGTTTTTTCTAAGTCACGTTGAGAAATTTTTGATGCTGTAAATCTGCTTAGAATCAAGATTTTGCTTCAGAAATGCGTTATATGGCAGAATCTAGCACCAAATACATCATATTTTGTGTTTTTAGAGTGCTATTCTCAGTTTCACAAACTTTGGAATAAGTTGAAATCACGCTTTTCCGCGCAGATTTTCCCAATCAAAAAGTTCACATTTCTATCCAGGACATCATGACATATATGAATCCATCGACGAAAACATCATATTTCGTGTTTTCAGAGCGCTATCTGCAGTGATATGAAGTTTGAAATAAGTCAAAATTACCACATTCTGAGCAGTTTCAAAGTACCGCAAATCACATAAATCTATCCAATACAACATATTACGCATGAATCCGTTCTCAACTGCACAAAATTTTGCGTCTCCAGCAAGTTATTGGCGTTTTTTCTGAGTCTCGTTGAGAAATTTTTGATGCTGTAAATGTGCTCAGAATCAAGATTTTGCTTCAGAAATGCGTTATATGGCAGAATCTAGCATCAAATACATCATATTTCGTGTTTTTAGAGTGCTATTCTCAGTTTTATGAACTTTGGAATGAGTTGAAATCACGCTTTTCCGCGCAGATATTCACAATCAAAGAGTTCATATTCCTATCCAGGACATCATGATATGTATGAATCCATCGACAAATTCATCATATTTCGTATTTCCGAAGCGCTATCTGCAGTTATATGAAGTTTGAAATAAGTCAAAATTACCACATTCTGAGCAGTTTCAAAGTATCGCAAATCACATAAATCTATCCAATACAACATAATACGCACAAATCCATCCTCAAATGCACAAAATTTTGCGTCTCCAGCAAGTTTTTGGCGCTTTTTCTGAGTCTCGTTGAGAATTTTTTGATGCTGTAAATCTGCCCAGAATCAAGATTTTGCTTTAGAAATGCGTTATATGGCGAATCAAGCACCAAATACATCATATTTCGTGTTTTTAGAGTGCTATTCTCAGTTTTACAAACTTTGGAATAAGTTGAAGTTACGCTTTTCCGCGCAGATTTTTTTAATCAAAAAGTTCATATTCCTGTCCAGGACATCATGACATGTATGAATCCACCGACAAAAACATCATATTTCGTGTTTTCAGAGCGCTATCTGCAGTTATAAGAAATTTGAAATAAGTCAAAATTACCTCATTCTGAGCAGTTTCAAAGTATCGCAGATCACATAAATCTATCCAATACAACATAATACGCATGAATCCGTTCTTAAATGCACAAAATTTTGCGTTTCCAGCGAGTTATTGGCGTTTTTTCTAAGTCTTGTTGAGAAATTTTTGATGCTGTAAATCTGCTCAGAATCAAGACTTTGCTTCAGAAATGCGTTATATGGCGGAATCTAGCACCATATACATCATATATTGTGTTTTTAGAGTGCTATTCTCAGTTTTACAAACTTTGGAATAAGTTGAAATGCGCTCTTCCGCGCAGATTTTCACAATCAAGAGGTTCATATTCCTATCCAAGACATCATGATATGTATGAATCCATCGACAAAAACATCATATTTCGTGTTTTCAGAGCGCTATCTGCAGTTATATGAAGTTTGAAATAATTCAAAATTACCACATTCAGAGCAGTTTCAAAGTATCGCAAATCACATAAATCTATCCAATACAACATAATACGCATGAATCCGTCCTCATATACACAAAATTTTGCGTTTCCAGCGAGTTATCGGCGTTTTTTCTGAGTCTCGTGGGGAATATTTTTGATGCTGTAAATCTGCTCAGAATCGAAATTTTGCTTCAGAAACGCGTTATATGGCAGAATCTAGCACCAAATACATCATATTTCGTGTTTTTATAGTGCTATTTTCAGTTTGACAAACTTTGGAATAAGTTAAAATCACGCTTTTCCGCGCAGAATTTCCTGATCAAAAAGTTTATATTCCTATCCAGAACATCATGATATGTACGAATCCATCGACAAAAACATCATATTCCGTGTTTTCAGAGCGCTATCTGCAGTTATATGAAGTATGAAATAAATCAAAATTACCACATTCTGAGCAGTTTCAAAGTATCGCAAATCACATAAATCTTTCCAATACAACATAATACGCATGAATCCATCCTCAAATGCACAACATTTTGCGCTTGCAGCGAGTTATTGGCGTTCTTTCTGAGTCTCGTTGAGAAATTTTTGATGCTGTAAATCTGCTCAGAATCAAGATTTTGCTGCTTCAGCAATGCGTTATATGGCAGAATGTAGCACCAAATACATCATATTCCGTGAAGGAAAAAACTTTTCAGAACTCATTTTATAAATAAATATGTTTTATTGGGTATAAGTTCTGTAATTTATCAGAAACACAACGTTTCAACAGCAGAGTGCTGCCTTTTCCAATGATAAATTACAAAACTTATACCCAATAAAACAAATTAAATCATATTCTGTGTTTTCAGAGTGCTATTTTCAGTTCTACAAGCTTTGGAATAAGTTGAAATCACGCTTCTCCGCGCAGATTTTCACATTCAAAAAGCTCATTTTCCTCTCCAGGACATCATGATATGTATGAATCCATCGACAAAAACATCATATTTTGTGTTTTCAGAGGCGCTATCTGCAGTTATATGAAATTTGAAATAAGTCAAAATTACCACATTCTGAGCAGTTTCAAAGTATCGCAAATCACATAAATCTATCCAATACAACATAATACGCATGAATTCGTTCTCAAATGCACAAAATTTTGCGTTTTCAGCGAGTTATCGGCGTTTTTCCTGAGTCTCGTTGAGAAATTTTTGATGCTGTGAATCTGCTCAGAATCGGGATTTTGCTTCAGGAATGCGTTATATGGCAGAATCTAGCACCAAATACATCATATTTCGTGTTTTTAGAGTGCTATTCTCAGTTTTACAAACTTTTGAATAAGTTGAAATCACGCTTTTTCGCGCAGATTTTCACAATCAAAGAGTTCATATTCCTATCCAGGACATCATGATATGTATGGAATCCATCGACAAATTCATCATATTTCGTATTTTCGAAGCGCTATCTGCAGTTATATGAGTTTGAAATAAGTCAAAATTACCACATTCTGAGCAGTTTCAAAGTATCGCAAATCACATAAATCTATCCAATACAATATAATACGCACGAATCCATCCTCAAATGCACAAAATTTTGCGTTTCCAGCGAGTTATCGGCGTTTTTTCTGAGTCTCGTTGAGAATTTTTTGATGCTGTAAAACTGCCCAGAATCAAGATTTCGCTTTAGAAATGCGTTATATGGCGAATCAAGCACCAAATACATCATATTTCGTGTTTTTAGAGTGCTATTTTCAGTTTTACAAACTTTGGAATAAGTTGATGTTACGCTTTACCGCGCAGATTTTTTCAATCAAAAAGTTCATATTCCTGTCCAGGACATCATGACATGTATGAATCCACCGACAAGAACATCATATTTTGTGTTTTCAGAGCGCTATCTGCAGTTATATGAAATTTGGAATAAGTCAAAATTACCTCATTCTGAGCAGTTTCAAAGTATCGCAGATCACATAAATCTATCCAATACAACATAATACGCATGAATTTGTTCCCAAATCTACAAAATTTTGCGTTTCCAGCGAGTTATTGGCGTTTTTTCTAAGTCTCGTTGAGAAATTTTTGATGCTGTAAATCTGCTCAGAATCAAGACTTTGCTTCAGAAATGCGTTATATGGCGGAATCTAGCACCATATACATCATATTTTGTGTTTTTAGAGTGCTATTCTCAGTTTTACAAACTTTGGAATAAGTTGAAATGCGCTCTTCCGCGCAGATTTTCACAATCAAGAAGTTCATATTCCTATCCAAGACATCATGATATGTATGAATCCATCGACAAAAACATCATATTTCGTGTTTTCAGAGCGCTATCTGCAGTTATATGAAGTTTGAAATAATTCAAAATTACCACATTCAGAGCAGTTTCAAAGTATCGCAAATCACATAGATCTATCCAATACAACATAATCCGCATGAATCCGTCCTCAAATGCACAAAATTTTGCGTCTCCAGCGAGTTATCGGCGTTTTTTCCGAGTCTCGTTGAGAAATTTTTGATGCTGTAAATCTGCTTAGAATCGAGATTCTGCTCTAGCAATGCGTTATATGGCAGAATCTAGCACCAAAAACATCATATTTCGTGTTTTCAGAGTGCTATTTTCAGTTTCACAAACTTTGGAATGAGTTGAAAGCACGCTCTTCTGCACAGATTTTTGCAATCAAAAAGTTCATATTCCTATCCAGGACATCATGATATGTATGAATACATCGACAGAAACATCATATTCCGTGTTTTCAGAGCGCTATCTGCAGTTAAATGAAGTTTGAAATAAATCAAAAATTACCACATACTGAGCAGTTTCAAAGTATCGCAAATCATATAAATCTACCCAATACAACATAATACGCATGAATCCGTCCTCAAATGCGCAAAATTCTGCGTTTCCAGCGAGTTATCGGCGTTCTTCTCGAGTCTCGTTGAGAAATTTTTGATGCTGTAAATCTGCTCAGAATCGAGACTTTGCTTCAGAAATGCGTTATATGGCAGAATCTAGCACCAAGTACATCATATTTCGTGTTTTCAGAGTGCTGTTCTCAGTTTTACAAACTTTGGAATGAGTTGATATCACGCTTTTCCGCGCAGATTTTCCAATCAAAAAGATCATATTCCTATCCAAGACAACATGATATGTATGAATTCATCAACAAAAACATCATATTTCGTGTTTTCAGAGCGCTTTCTGCAGTTATATGAAGTTTGAAATAAGTCAAAATTACTACATTCTGAGCAGTTTCAAAGTATCGCAAATCACATTAATCTATCCAATACAACATAATACGCATGAATCCGTCCTCAAAAGCACAAAATTTTGCGTTTTCCAGCGAGTTTTGGCGTTTTTTTCTGAGTCTCGTTGAGAAATTTTTGATGCTGTAAATCTGCTCAGAATCGAGATTCTGCTTTAGAAATGCGTTATATGGCAGAATCTTGCACCAAATACATCATATTTCGTGTTTTTAGAGTGCTTTTCTCAGTTTTACAAACTTTGGAATGAGTTGATATCACGCTTTTCCGCGCAGATTTTCCCAATCAAGAAGTTCATATTTCTATCCAGGACATCATGATATGTATGAATCCATCGAAAAAATATCATATTTCGTGTTTTCAGAGCGCTATCTGCAGTTATATGAAGTTTGAAATAAGTCAAAATTACCACATTCTGAGCAGTTTCAAAGTATCGCAAATCACATAAATCTATCCAATACAACATAATACGCAAGAATCCGTCCTCAAATGCACAAAATTTTGCGTTTCCAGCGAGTTATCGGCGTTTTTTCTAAGTCTCGTTGAGAATTTTTTGATGCTGTAAATCTGCTCAGAATCGAGATTTTGCGACAAAAATGCGTTATATAGCAGAATCTAGCACCAAATACATCATATTTCGTGTTTTTAGTGTGCTATTGTCAGTTCTACAAACTCTGGAATAAGTTGAAATCACGCTTTTCCGCGCAGATTTTCACAATCAAAAAGTTCATATTCCTATCCAGGACATCATGATATGTATGAATCCATCGACAAAACATCATATTTCGTGTTTTCAGAGCGCTATCTGCAGTTATATGAAGTTTGAAATAAGTCAAAATTACTGAGCAGTTTCAAAGTATCGCAAATCACATAAATCTATCCAGTACAACATAATACGCATGAATCCGTCCACCAATGCACAAAATTCTGCGTTTCCAGCGAGTTATTGGCGTTTCTTCTGAGTCTCGTTGAGAAATTTTTTGATGCTGTTAATCTGCTTAGAATCGAGATTTTGCTTCAGAAATGCGTTATATGGCAGAATCTAGCACCATATACATCATATTTTGTGTTTTTGGAGTGCTATTCTCAGTTTTACAAACCACGGAATAAGTTGAAATCACGCATTTCTGCGCGGATTTTCACAATCAAGGAGCCCATATTCCTATCAAGAAATCATAATATGTATGAATCCATCAACAAAAACATCATATTTCGTGTTTTCAGAACGCTATCTACAGTTAAATGAAATTTGAAATAAGTCAGAATTACCACATTCTGAGCAGTTTCAAAGTATCGCAAATCACATAAATCTATCCAATACAACATAATACGCATGAATCCGTTCTCAATGCACAAAATTTTGCGTTTCCAGCGAGATATCGGCGTTTTTTCTGAGTCTCGTTGAGAAATTTTTGATGCTGTAAATCTGCTCAGAATCAGGATTTTGCTTCAGGAATGCGTTATATGGCAGAATCTAGCACCAAATACATCATATTTCTTGTTTTTTAGAGTGCTATTCTCAGTTTTACAAACTTTCGAATAAGTTGAAATCACGCTTCTTCGCGCGGATTTTCACAATCAAAGAGTTCATATTCCTATCCAGGACATCATGATATGTATGAATCCATCGACAAAAAACATCATATTTCCTGTTTTCAGAGCGCTATCTGCAGTTATATGAAATTTGAAATAAGTCAAAATTACCACATTCTGAGCAGTTTCAATGTATCGCAAATCACATAAATCTATCCAATACAACATAATACGCATGAATCCGTTCTCAAATGCACAAAATTTTGCGTTTACAGCGAGTTATCGGCGTTTTTTCTGAGTCTCGTTGAGAAATTTTTGATGCTGTTAATCTGCTCAGAATCGAGATTTTGCTTCAGAAATGCGTTAAATGGCAGAATCTAGCACCAAATACATCATATTTCGTGTTTTTTAGAGTGCTATTCTCAGTCTTACAAACTTTGGAACAAGTTGAAATCACGCTTTTCCGCGCAGATTTTTACAATCAAAAAGTTCATATTCTTATCCAGGACATCATGATATGTATGAATCCATCGACAAAAACATCATATTATGTGTTTTCAGAGCGCTATCTGCAGTTATATGAAGTTTGAAATAAATCAAAATTACCACATTCTGAGCAGTTTCAAAGTATCGCAAATCACATAAATCTATCCAATACAACATAATACGCATGAATCCATCCTCAAATGCACAAAATTTTGCATTTCCAGCGAGTAAAAGGCGTTTTCCCTAAGTCTCGTTGAGAAATTTTTGATGCTGTAAATCTGCTCAGAATCGAGATTCTGCTCTAGCAATGCGTTATATGGCAGAATCTAGCATCAAATACATCATATTCCGTGAAGGAAAGAACTTTTCAGTACTCATTTTATAAATTAATATGTTTTATTGGGTATAAGTTCAGTAATTCATTAGAAACACAACGTTTCAACAGCAAAGTGCTGCCTCTTTTGATAATAAATTACAGGACTTATACCCAATAAAACATTATTTGATCATATTCCGTATTCTCAGAGTGCTATTTTCGGTCTTACAAACTTTGGAATAAGTTGGAATCACGCTTCTCCGCGCAGATTTTCACATTCAAAAAGTTCATATTCCTATCCAGGACATCATGATATGTATGAATCCATCGACAAAAACATCATATTTCGTGTTTTCAGACCGCTATCTGCAGTTATATGAAATTTGGAATAAGTCAAAATTACCACATTCTGAGCAGTTCCAAAGTATCGCAAATCACATGAATCTATCCAATACAACATAATACGCATGAATCCGTTCTCAAATGCACAAAATTTTGCGTTTCCAGCGAGTTATCGGCGTTCTTTCTGAGTCTCGTTAAGAGATTTTTGATGCTGTTAATCTGCTCAAAATCAAGATTCTGCTTCAGAAATGCGTTATATGGCAGAATCTAGCACCAATACATCATATTTCGTGTTTTTAGAGTGCTATTCTCAGTTTTACAAACTTTGGAATAAGTTGAAATCACGCTTTTCCGCGCAGATTTTCACAATCAAAAAGTTCATATTCCTATCCAGGACATCATTATATGTATGAATCCATCGACAAATTCATC
>CAXDIG010000312.1:23590-61354 GCA_963989225.1 Dromius quadrimaculatus | reverse complement strand
AACAAAAACATCATATTTCGTGTTTTTAGAGTGCTATTTGCAGTTTAACAAACTTTGGAGTAAGTCGAAATCACGCTTTCCCGCGCAGATTTTCACAATCAAAAAGTTCATATTCCTATTCAGGACCTCATAATATGTATGAATCTATTGACAGAAACATCATATTTCGTGTTTTCAGAGCGCTATCTGCAGTTATATGGAGTTTGAAATAAGTCAAAATTACCACATTCTGAGCAGTTTCAAAGTATCGCAAATCACATAAATCTATTCAATACAACATAATACGCATGAATCCGT
This sequence comes from Dromius quadrimaculatus, assembly GCA_963989225.1. NCBI lineage: Eukaryota > Metazoa > Arthropoda > Insecta > Coleoptera > Carabidae > Dromius > Dromius quadrimaculatus. The sequence goes on along the minus strand of CAXDIG010000312.1, from coordinate 61,057 downwards.
CCTCAGATGCAAAAAATCTTACGTTTCCAGCAAGTTATCGGCGTTTTTTCTGAGTCTCGTTGAGAAATTTTTGACTCTGTAAATCTGCTCAGAAGTAAGATTTTGCTTCAAAAGTGCGTTATATGGCAGATTCTAGCACCAAATACATCATATTCCGTGTTTTTAGAGTGCTATTTGCAGTTTTACAAAACTTCGGAATAAGTCGAAATCACGCTTATCCGCGCAGATTTTCACAATCAAAAAGTTCATATTCCTATTCAGGACCTCATAATATGTATGAATCTATTGACAAAAACATCATATTTCGTGTTTTCAGAGCGCTAATCTGCAGTTATATTAAGTTTAAAATAAGTCGAAATTACCACATTCTGAGCAGTTTCAAAGTATCGCAAATCACATAAATCTATCCAATATAACATAATACGCATGAATCCGTTCCCAAATGCACAGATTTTTGCGTTTCCAGCAAGTTATCGGCGTTTTTTTCTGAGTCTCGTTGAGAAATTTTTGGACTCTGTAAATCTGATCAGAAGCAAGATTTTGCTCCAAAAGTGCGTTATATGGTAGAATCTAGCACCAAATACATCATATTTCGTGCTTTTAATGTGCTATTTGCAGTTTTACAAACTTTGGAATAAGTCGAAATCGCGCTTCTCCGCGCAGATTTCCACAATCAAAAAGTTCATATTCCTATTCAGGACCTTATAATATGTATAAATCTATTAACAAAAACATCATATTTTGTGTTTTCAGAGCGCTATCTGCAGTTATATGAAGTTTGAAATAAGTCAAAAATTACCACATTCTGAGCAGTTTCAAAGTATTGCAAATCACATTAATCTATCCAATACACATAATGCGCATGAATCCGTCCTCAAAATGCACAAAATTTTGGGTGTCCAGCAAGTTATCGGCGTTTTTCCTGAGTCTCGTTGAGAAACTTTTGACTCTGTAAATCTGCTCAGAAGCAAGATTTTGCTTCAAAAGTGCGTTATATGGCAGAATCTAGCACCAAATACATCATATTTCGTGTTTTTAGAGTGCTATTTGCAGTTCTACAAACTTTGGAATAAGTCGAAATCACGCTTCTCCGCGCAGATTTTCACAATCAAAAAGTACATATTCCTATTCAGGATCTCATAATATGTATGAATCTATTGACAAAAACATCATATTTCGTGTTTTCAGAGCGCTATCTGCAGTTATATGAAGTTTGAAATAAGTCAAAATTATCACATTCGGAGCAGTCCCAAAGTATCGCAAATCACATAAATCTATCCAATACAACATAATACGCATGAATCCGTCCTCAAATGTACAGAATTCTGCGTTTCCAGCAAGTTATCGGCGTTTTTTCTGAGTCTTGTTGAGGAATTTTTGACTCTGTAAATCTGCTCAGAAGCAAGATTTTGCTCCAAAAGTCCGTTATATGGCGGAATCTAGCACAAAATACATCATATTTCGTGTTTTTAGAGTGCTATTTGCAGTTTTACAAACTTTGGAATAAGTCGAAATCACGCTTTTCCGCGCAGATTTTCACATTCAAAAAGCTCATATTCCTATTCAGGACCTCATAATATGTATGAATCTATTGACAAAAACATCATATTTCGTGTTTTCAGAGCGCTACCTGCAGTTATATGAAGTTTGAAATAAGTGAAAACTACCACATTCTGAGCAGTTTCAGAGTATCGCAAATCACATAAATCTATCCAATACAACATGATACGCATGAATTCGTCCTCAAATGCAGAAAATTTTGCGTTTCCAGCAAGTTATTGGCGTTTCTTCTGAGTCTCGTTGAGAAATTTTTTGACTCTGTAAATCTGCTCAGAAGCAATATTTTTGCTTCAAAAGTGCGTTATATGGCAGAATCTAGCACTAAATACATCATGTTTCGTGTTTTTAGAGTGCTATTTGCAGTTCTACAAACTTTGGAATGAGTCAAAATCACGCTTCTCCGCGCAAATTTTCACAATAAAAAAGTTCATATTCCTATTCAAGACCTCATAATATGTATGAATCTATTAACAAAAACATCATATTTTGTGTTTTCAGAGCGCTATCTGCAGTTATATGAAGTTTGAAATAAGTCGAAATTACCACATTCTGAGCAGTTTCAAAGTATCGCAAATCACATAAATCTATCCAATACAACATATTACGCATGAATCTGTCCTCAAATGCACAAAATTTTGCGTTTCCAGCAAATTATCGGCGTTTTTTCTGAGTCTCGTTAAGGAATTTTTGACTCTGTAAATCTGCTCAGAAGCAAGATTTGGCTTCAAAAGTGCGTTATATGGCTGAATCTAGCTCCAAATACATCATATAGCGTGTTTTTAGAGTGCTATTTGCAGTTTTAAAAACTTTGGAATAAGTCGAAATCACGCTTCTCCGCGCTGATTTTCACGATCAAAAAGTTCATATTCCTATTCAGGACCTCAAAATATGTATGAATCTATTGACAAAAAAATCATATTTCGTGTTTTCAGAGCGCTATCTGCAGTTATATGAAGTTTGAAATAAGTCAAAACTACCACATTCTGAGCAGTTTCAGAGTATCGCAAATCACATAAATCTATCCAATACAACATGATACGCATGAATTCGTCCTCAAATGCACAGAATTTTGCGTTTCCAGCAAGTTATCGGCGTTTTTTCTGAGTCTCGTTGAGAAATTTTTGACTCTGTAAATCTGCTCAGAAGCAATATTTTGCTTTAAAAGTGCGTTATATGGCAGAATCTAGCACCAAATACATCATGTTTCGTGTTTTTAGAGTGCTATTTGCAGTTCTACAAACTTTGGAATAAGTCATAATCACGCTTCTCCGCGCTGAATTTTCACGATCAAAAAGTCCATATTCCTATTCAGGACCTCATAATATGTATGAATCTATTGACAAAAACATCATATTTCGTGTTTTCAGAGCGCTATCTGCAGTTATATGAAGTTTGAAATAAGTCAAAATTACCACATTCTGAGCAGTTTCAAAGTAACGCAAATCACATAAATCTATCCAATACAACATAATACGCATAAATCCATCCTCAAATGCACAAAATTTTGCGTTTCCAGCAAGTTATCGGCGTTTTTTCTGGAGTCTCGTTGAGAAATTTTTGACTCTGTAAATCTGCTCAAAAGCCAGATTTTGCTTCAAAAATGCGTTTATATGGCAGAATCTAGCACCAAATTCATCATATTTCGTGCTTTTGAAGTGCTATTTGCGGTTTTACAAACTTCGGAATAAGTCGAAATCGCGCTTCTCCGCGCAGATTTCCACAATCAAAAAGTCCATATTCCTATTCAGGACCTCATAATATGTATGAATCTATTAACAAAAACATCATATTTTGTGTTTTCAGAGCGCTATCTGCAGTTATATGAAGTTTGAAATAAGTCAAAATTACCACATTCTGAGCAGTTTCAAAGTATCGCAAATCACATAAATCTATCCAATACAACATAATACGCATGAATCCATCCTCAAATGCACAAAATTTTGCGTTTCCAGCAAGTTATCGGCGTTTTTTCTGAGTCTCGTTAAGAAATTTTTGACTCTGTTAATCTGCTCAGAAGCAAGATTTTGCTTCAAAACTGCGTTATATGCAGAATCTAGCACCAAATACATCATATTCAATGTTTTTAGAGTGCCTATTTGCAGTTTTACAAACTTGGAATAAGTCGAAATCACGCTCTTCCGCGCAGATTTTCACAATCAAAAAGTTCATATTCCTATTCAGGACCTCATAATATGTATGAATCTATTAACAAAAACATCATATTTCGTGTTTTCAAAGCGCTATCTGCAGTTTTATGAAGTTTGAAATAAGTCAAAATTACCCACATTCTGAGCAGTTTCAAAGTATCGCAAATCACATAAATCTATCCAATAGAACATAATACGCATGAATCCGTCCTCAAATGCACAAAATTTTTGCGTCTCCAGCAAGTTATCGGCGCTTTTTCTGAGTCTCGTTGAGAAATTTTTGACTCTGTAAATCTGCTCAGAAGCAAGATTTTGCTTCAAAAGTGCGTTATATGGCAGAATTCAGCACCAAATACATCATATTTCTTGCTTTTACAATGCTATTTGCAGTTTTACAAACTTCGGAATAAGTCGAAATCGCGCTTCTCCGCGCAGATTTCCATAATCAAAAAGTTCATATTCCTATTCAGGGACCTCATAATATGTTTGAATCTTTTAACAAAAACATCATATTTCGTGTTTTCAGAGCGCTATCTGCAGTTATATAAAGTTTGAAATAAGTCAAAATTACCACATTCTGAGCAGTTTCAAAGTATCGCAAATCACATAAATCCATCCAATACAACATAATACGCATGAATCCGTCCTCAAATGCACAGAATTTTGCGTTTCCAGCAAGTTATTGGCGTTTTTCTGAGTCTCCGTTGAGAAATATTTTGACTCTGTAAATCTGCTCAGAAGCAAGATTTTGCTTCAAAAGTGCGTTATATGGCAGAATCTAGCACCAAATACATCATAATTCGTGCTTTTAATGTGCTATTTGCAGTTTTACAAACTTTGGAATAAGTCGAAATCCGCGATTCTCCGCGCAGATTTCCACAATCAAAAACGTTCATATTCTCATATTCCTATTCGGGACCTCATAATATGTATAAATCTATAACAAAAACATCATATTTGGTGTTTTCAGAGCGCTATCTGCAGTTATATGAAGTTTGAAATAAGTCAAAATTACCACATTCTGAGCAGTTTCAAAGTATCGCAAATCACATTAATCTATCCAATACAACATAATGCGCATGAATCCGTCCTCCAATGCACAAAATTTTGCGTTTCCAGCAGCAAGTTATCGGCGTTTTTCCTGAGTCTCGTTGAGAAACTTTTGACTCTGTAAATCTGCTCAGAAGCAAGATTTTGCTTCAAAAGTGCGTTATATGGCAGAATCTAGCACCAAATACATCATATTTCGTGTTTTTAGAGTGCTATTTGCAGTTCTACAAACTTTGGAATAAGTCGAAATCACGCTTCTCCGCAAAGATTTTCACAATCAAAAAGTTCATATTCCTATTCAGGATCTCATAATATGTATGAATCTATTGACAAAAACATCATATTTCGTGGTTTTCAGAGCGCTATCTGCAGTTATATGAAGTTTGAAATAGGTCAAAATTACCACATTCGGAGCAGTCTCAAAGTATCGCAAATCACATAAATCTATCCAATACAACATAATACGCATGAATCTGTCCTCAAATGCACAAAATTTTGCGTCTCCAGCAAGTTATCGGCGCTTTTTCTGAGTCTCGTTGAGAAATTTTTGACTCTGTAAATCTGCTCAGAAGCAAGATTTTGCTTCAAAAGTGCGTTATATGGCAGAATTCAGCACCAAATACATCATATTTCTTGCCTTACAATGCTATTTGCAGTTTTACAAACTTTGAAATAAGGCGAAATCGCGCTTCTCCGCGCAGATTTCCATAATCAAAAAGTTCATATTCCTATTCAGGACCTCATAATATGTTTGAATCTTTTAACAAAAACATCATATTTCGTGTTTTCAGAGCGCTATCTGCAGTTATATGAAGTTTGAAATAAGTCAAAATTACCACATTCTGAGCAGTTTCAAAGTATCGCAAATCACATAATCCATCCAATACAACATAATACGCATGAATCCGTCCTCAAATGCACAGAATTTTGCGTTTCCAGCAAGTTATTGGCGTTTTTCTGAGTCTCGTTGAAAAATATTTTGACTCTGTAAATCTGCTCAGAAGCAAGATTTTGCTTCAAAAGTGCGTTATATGGCAGAATCTAGCACCAAATACATCATAATTCGTGCTTTTAATGTGCTATTTGCAGTTTTACAAACTTTGGAATAAGTCGAAATCGCGCTTCTCCGCGCAGATTTCCACTATCAAAAAGTTCATATTCCTATTCAGGACCTCATAATATGTATAAATCTATTAACAAAAACATCATATTTCGTGTTTTCAGAGCGCTATCTGCAGTTATATGAAGTTTGAAATAAGTCAAAATTACCACATTCTGAGCAGTTTCAAAGTATCGCAAATCACATTAATCTATCCAATACAACATAATGCGCATGAATCCGTCCTCAAATGCACAAAATTTTGCGTTTCCAGCAGCAAGTTATCGGCGTTTTTCCTGAGTCTCGTTGAGAAACTTTTGACTCTGTAAATCTGCTCAGAAGCAAGATTTTGCTTCAAAAGTGCGTTATATGGCAGAATCTAGCACCAAATACATCATATTTCGTGTTTTTAGAGTGCTATTTGCAGTTCTACAAACTTTGGAATAAGTCGAAATCACGCTTCTCCGCGCAGATTTTCACAATCAAAAAGTTCATATTCCTATTCAGGATCTCATAATATGTATGAATCTATTGACAAAAACATCATATTTCGTGTTTTCAGAGCGCTATCTGCAGTTATATGAAGTTTGAAATAGGTCAAAATTACCACATTCGGAGCAGTCTCAAGTAACGCAAATCACATAAATCTATCCAATACAACATAATACGCATGAATCTGTCCTCAAATGCACAAAATTTTGCGTTTCCAGCAAATTATCGGCGTTTTTTCTGAGTCTCGTTAAGGAATTTTTGACTCTGTAAATCTGCTCAGAAGCAAGATTTGGCTTCAAAAGTGCGTTATATGGCTGAATCTAGCTCCAAATACATCATATAGCGTGTTTTTAGAGTGCTACTTGCAGTTTTATAAACTTTGGAATAAAGTCGAAATCACGCTTTTCCGCGCTGATTTTCACGATCAAAAAGTTCATATTCCTATTCAGGACCTCAAAATATGTATGAATCTATTGACAAAAAAATCATATTTCGTGTTTTCAGAGCGCTATCTGCAGTTATATGAAGTTTGAAATAAGTCAAAACTACCACATTCTGAGCAGTTTCAGAGTATCGCAAATCACATAAATCTATCCAATACAACATGATACGCATGAATTCGTCCTCAAATGCACAAAATTTTGCGTTTCCAGCAAGTTATCGGCGTTTTTTCTGTGTCTCGTTGAGAAATTTTTGACTCTGTAAATCTGCTCAGAAGCAATATTTTGCTTCAAAAGTGCGTTATATGGCAGAATCTAGCACCAAATACATCATGTTTCGTGTTTTTGGAGTGCTATTCGCAGTTCTACAAACTTTGGAATGAGTCAAAATCACGCTTCTCCGCGCTGATTTTCACGATCAAAAAGTCCATATTCCTATTCAGGATCTCATAATATGTATGATTCTATTGACAAAAACATCATATTTCGTGTTTTCAGAGCGCTATCTGCAGTTATATAAAGTTTGAAATAAGTCAAAATTACCACATTCTGAGCAGTTTCAAAGTAACGCAAATCACATAAATCTATCCAATACAACATAATACGCATGAATCCGTCCTCGAATGCACAAAAGTTTGCGTTTCCAGCAAGTTATTGGCGTTTTTTCTGAGTCTCGTTGAGAAATTTTTGACTCTGTAAATCTGCTCAAAAGCCAGATTTTGCTTCAAAAAATGCGTTATATGGCAGAATCTAGCACCGCACCAAATTCATCATATTTCGTGCTTTTAGAGTGCTATTTGCGGTTTTACAAACTTCGGAATAAGTCGAAATCGCGCTTCTCCGCGCAGATTTCCACAATCAAAAAGTCCATATTCCTATTCAGGACCTCATAATATGTATGAATCTATTAACAAAAACATCATATTTTGTGTTTTCAGAGCGCTATCTGCAGTGATATGAAGTTTGAAATAAGTCAAAATTACCACATTCTGAGCAGTTTCAAAGTATCGCAAATCACATAAATCTATCCAATACAACATAATACGCATGAATCTGTCCTCAAATGCACAAAATTTTGCGTTTCCAGCAAATTATCGGCGTTTTTTCTGAGTCTCGTTAAGGAATTTTTGACTCTGTAAATCTGCTCAGAAGCAAGATTTGGCTTCAAAAGTGCGTTATATGGCTGAATCTAGCTCCAAATACATCATATAGCGTGTTTTTAGAGTGCTATTTGCAGTTTTAAAAACTTTGGAATAAGTCGAAATCACGCTTTTCCGCGCTGATTTTCACGATCAAAAAGTTCATATTCCTATTCAGGACCTCATAATATGTATGAATCTATTGACAAAAATATCATATTTCGTGTTTTCAGAGCGCTATCTGCAGTTATATGAAGTTTGAAATAAGTCAAAATTACCACATTCTGAGCGGTTGCAAAGTATCGCAAATCACATAAATCCATCCAATACAACATAATACGCATGAAACCGTCCTGAAATGCACAAAATTTTGCGTTTCCAGCAATTTATCGGCGTTTTTTCTGAGTCTCGTTGAGAAATTTTTGACTCTGTAAATGTGCTCAGAAGCAAGATTTTGCTTCAAAACTGCGTTATATGGCAGAATCTAGCACCAAATACATCATGTTCCATGTTTTTAGAGTGCTATTTGCAGTTTCACAAACTTGGGAATAAGTCGAAATCACGCTTTTCCGCGCAGATTTTCACAATCAAAAAGAAAATATTCCTATTCAGGACCTCATAATATGTATGAATCTATTAACAACAACATCATATTTTGTGTTTTCAAAGCGCTATCTGCAGTTTTATGAAGTTTGAAATAAGTCAAAATTACCACATTCTGAGCAGTTTCAAAGTATCGCAAATCACATAAATCTATCCAATACAACATAATACGCATGAATCCGTTCTCAAATGCACACAATTTTGCGTCTCCAGCAAGTTATCGGCGTTTTTTCTGAGTCTCGTTGAGAAATTTTTGACTCTGTAAATCTGCTCAGAAGCAAGATTTTGCTTCAAAAGTGCGTTATATGGCAGAATCCACCACCAAATACATCATATTTCGTGCTTTTAGAGTGCTATTTGCAGTTTTACAAACTTTGGAATAAGTCGGAATCGCGCTTCTCCGCGCAGATTTCCACAATCAAAAAGTTCATATTCCTATTCCGGACCTCATAATATGTTTGAATCTATTAACAAAAACATCATATTTCGTGTTTTCAGAGCGCTATCTGCAGTTATATGAAGTTTGAAATAAGTCAAAATTACCACATTCTGAGCAGTTTCAAAGTATCGCAGATCACATAAATCCATCCAATACAACATAATACGCATGAATCCGTCCTCAAATGCACAAAATTTTTACGTTTCCAGCAAGTTATCGGCGTTTTTCCTGAGTCTCGTTGAGAAATTTTTGACTCTGTAAATCTGCTCAGAAGTAAGATTTTGCTTCAAAAGTGCGTTATATGGCAGATTCTAGCACCAAATTCATCATATTCCGTGTTTTTAGAGTGCTATTTGCAGTTTTACAAACTTTGGAATCGGTCGAAATCACGCTTTTCCGCGCAGATTTTCACAATCAAAAAGTTCATATTCCTATCAGGATCTCATAATTTGTATGAATCTATTAACAAAAACATCATATTCCGTGTTTTCAGAGCGCTATCTGCAGTTATATGAAGTTTGAAATAAGTCAAAATTACCACATTCTGAGCATTTTCAAAGTATCGCAAATCACATAAATCCATCCAATACAACATAATACGCATGAATCTGTCCCCAAATGCACAAAATTTTGCGTTTCCAGCAAGTTATCGGCCTTCTTTCTGAGTCTCGTTGAGAAATTTTTGACTCTGTAAATCTGCTCACAAGCAAGATTTTGCTTCAAAACTGCGTTTTATGGCAGAATCTATTACCAAATACATCATATTCCATGTTTTTAGAGTGCTATTCGCAGTTTCACAAACTTTGGAATAATTCGAAATCACGCTTCTCCGCGCAGATTTTCACAATCAAAAAGTTCATATTCCTATTCAGGACCTCATAATATGTATGAATCTATTAACAAAAACATCATATTTCGTGTTTTCAAAGCGCTATCTGCAGTTTTATGAAGTTTGAAATAAGTCAAAATAACCACATTCTGAGCAGTTTCAAAGTATCGCAAATCACATAAATCTATCCAATACAACATAATACGCATGAATCTGTCCTCAAATGCACAAAATTTTGCGTTTCCAGCAAGTTATCGGCGTGTTTTCTGAGTCTCGTTGAGAAATTTTTGACTCTGTAAATCTGCTCAGAAGCAAGATTTTGCTTCAAAAGTGCGTTATATGGCAGAATCTAGCACCAAATACATCATATTTCGTGCTTTTAGAGTGCTATTTGCAGTTTTACAGAATTTTGAATAAGTTGAAATCGCGCTTCTCCGCGCAGATTTCCACAATCAAGAAGTTCATATTCCTATTCAGGACCTCATATTATGTATGAATCTATTGACAAAAGCATCATATTCCGTGTTCTCAGAGCGCTTTCTGCAGTTATATGAAGTTTGAAATAAGTCAGAATTACCACATTCTGAGCAGTTTCAAAGTATCGCAAAACACATAAATCTATACAATACAACATAATACGCATGAATCCGTCTTCAAATGCACAAAATTTTGCGTTTCCAGCATGTTATTGGCGTTTTTTCCGAGTCCCGTTGAGAAATTTTTGACTCTGAAAATCTGCTCACAAGCAAGATTTTGCTTCATAAGTGCGTTATATGGCAGAATCTAGCACCAATTACATCATATTTCGTGTTTTTAGAGTGCTATTTGCAGTTTTACAAACTTTGGAATAAGTCGAGATTTCGCTTTTTCGCGCAGATTTTCACAATCAAAAAGTTCATATTCCTAATCGAGACCTCATAATATGTATGAATCTATTGACAAAAGCATCATATTTTGTGTTTTTAGAGCGCTATCTGCAGTTATATGAAGTTAGAAATAAGTCAAAATTACCACATTCTGAGCAGTTTCAGGGTATCGCAAATCACATAAATCTATCCAATACAACATAATACGCATGAAACCGTTCTCAAATGCACAAAATTTTGCGTTTCCAGCATGTTATTGGCGTTTTTTCCGAGTCCCGTTGAGAAATTTTTGACTCTGAAAATCTGCTCACAAGCAAGATTTTGCTTCATAAGTGCGTTATATGGCAGAATCTAGCACCAATTACATCATATTTCGTGTTTTTAGAGTGCTATTTGCAGTTTTACAAACTTTGGAATAAGTCGAAACTTCGCTTTTTCGCGCAGATTTTCACAATCAAAAAGTTCATATTCCTAATCGAGACCTCATAATATGTATGAATCTATTGACAAAAGCATCATATTTCGTGTTTTTAGAGCGCTATCTGCAGTTATATGAAGTTAGAAATAAGTCAAAATTACCACATTCTGAGCAGTTTCAGGGTATCGCAAATCACATAAATCTATCCAATACAACATAATACGCATGAAACCGTTCTCAAATGCACAAAATTTTGCGTTTCCAGCAAGTTATCGTTATTTTTTCTGAGTCTCGTTGAGGAATTTTTGACTCTGTAAATCTGCTCAGAAGTAAGATTTTGCTCCATGAGTGCGTTATATGGCAGAATCTAGCACCAATTACATCATATTTCGTGTTTTAGAAGCTATTTGCAGTTATACAAACTTTGGAATAAGAAGAAATCACTTATTTTTGCGCAGAGTTTCACAATCAAAAAGTTCATATTCCTAATCAAGACCTCATAATATGTATGAATCTATTGAGGAAAACATCATATTTATGTATGAATCTATTGACAAAAACATCATATTCCGTGTTTTCAGAGAGCTATCTGCAGTTATATAAAGTTTGAAATAAGTCAGAATTACCACATTCTCAGCGGTTTTAAAGTATCGCAAATAACATAAATCTATTCAATACAACATAATACTTATGAAACCGTCCTCGAATGCACAAAATTTTGCGTTTCCAGCAAGTCATCGGCGTTTTTTCTGATTCTCGTTGAGCAATTTTTGACTCTGTAAATCTGCTCAGAAGCAAGATCTTGCTTCAAAAGTGCGTTATATGGCAGAATCCAGCACCAAATACATCATATTTCGTGCTCTTACAGCGCTATTCGCAGTTTTACAAACTTTGGAATAAGTCGAAATCGCGCTTTTCCGCGCAGATTTCCATAATCAAAAAGTTCATATTCCTACTCAGGACCTCATAATATGTTTGAATCTATTAACAAAAACATCATATTTCGTGTTTTCAGAGCGCTATCTGCAGTTATATGAAGTTTGAAATAAGTCAAAATTACCACATTCTGAGCAGTTTCAAAGTATCGCAAATCACATAAATCCATCCAATACAACATAATACGCATGAATCCGTCCTCAAATGCAAAGAATTTTGCGTTTCCAGCAAGTTATTGGCGTTTTTTCTGAGTCTCGTTAAGAAATATTTTGACTCTGTAAATCTGCTCAGAAGCAAGATTTTGCTTCAAAAGTGCGTTATATGGCAGAATCTAGCACCAATTACATCATATTTCGTGTTTTTAGAAGCTATTTGCAGTTATACAATTTTTGGAATAAGTCGAAATCACGCATTTTCGCGCAGATTTTCACAATCAAAAAGTTCATATTCCTAATCAAGACCTCATAATATGTATGAATCTATTGACAAAAACATCATATTTCGTGTTTTCAGAGCGCTATCTGCAGTTATATGAAGTTTGAAATAAGTCAAAATTACCACATTCTGAGCAGTTTCAAAGTATCGCAAATCACATAAATCTATTCAATACAACATAATACTTATGAAACCGTCCTCAAATGCACAAAATTTTTGTCCTCAAATGCACAAAATTATGCGTTTCCAGCAAATTATCGGCGCTTCTTCTTAGTCTCGTTGAGAAATTTTTGACTCCGTAAATCTGCTCAGAAGCAAGATTTTGCTTCAAAAGTGCGTTATATGTTAGAATCTAGCACCAAATACATCATATTTTGTGTTTTTAGAGTGCTATTTGCAGTTTTACAAACTTTGGAATAAGTCGAAATCACGCTTTTCCGCGCAGATTTTCACAATCAAAAAGTTCATATTCCTATTCAGGACCTCATAATATGTATGAATCTATTGGAAAAAACATCATATTTCGTGTTTACAGAGCGCTATCTGCAGTTATATGAAGATTGAAATAAGTCAAAATTACCACATTCTCAGCGGTTTTAAAGTATCGCAAATCACATAAATCTATTCAATACATCATAATACTCATGAAACCGTCCTCAAATGCAACAAATTTTGCGTTTCCAGCAAGTTATCGGCGTTTTTTCTGAGTCTCGTTGAGCAATTTTTGACTCTGTAAATCTGCTCAGAAGCAAGATCTTGCATCAAAAGTGCGTTATATGGCAGAATCCAGCACCAAATACATCATAATTCGTGTTTTTAGAGTGCTATTCGCAGTTTCACAAACTTTGGAATAAGTCGAAATCACGCTTTTCCGCGCAGATTTTCACAATCAAAAAGTTCATATTCCTATTCAGGACCTCATAATATGTATGAATCTATTGACAAAAACAATCATATTTCGTGTTTTCAGAGCCCTATCTGCAGTTATATGAAGTTTGAAATAAGTCAAAATTACCACATTCTGAGCAGTCTCAAAGTATCGCAAATCTCATAAATCTATCCAATACAACATAATACGCATGGATCCGTTCCCAAATGCACAAAATTATGCGTTTCCAGAAAATTATCGGCGCTTCTTCTGAGTCTCGTTGAGAAATTTTTGACTCTGTGAATCTGCTCAGAAGCAAGATTTTGCTTGAAAAGTGCGTTATATGCAGAATCTAGCACCAAATACATCATATTTTGTGTTTTTAGAGTGCTATTTGCAGTTTTACAAACTTTGGAATAAGTCGAAATCACGCTTTGCCGTGCAGATTTTCACAATCAAAAAGTTCATATTCCTATTCAGGACCTCATAATATGTATAAATCTATTAACAAAAACATCATATTCCATGTTTTCAGAGCGCTATCTGCAGTTATATGAAGTTTGAAATAAGTCAAAATTACCACATTCTGAGCAGTTTCAAAGTATCGCAAATCACATGAATCTATCCAATACAACATAATACGCATGAATCCGTCCTCAAATGCACAGAATTTTGCGTTTCCAGCAAGTTATCGGCGTTTTTTCTGAGTCTCGTTGAGCAATTTTTGACTCTGTAAATCTGCTCAGAAGCAAGATCTGGCTTCAAAAGTGCGTTATATGGCAGAATCCAGCACCAAATACATCATATTTCGTGTTTTTAGAGTGCTATTTGCAGTTTCACAAACTTTGGAATAAGTCGAAATCACGCTTTTCCGCGCAGATTTTCACAATCAAAAAGTTCATATTCCTATTCAGGATCTCATAATATGTATGAATCTATTGACAAAAACATCATATTTCGTGTTGCCAGAGCGCTATCTGCAGTTATATGAAGTTTGAAATAAGTCAAAATTACCACATTCTGAGCAGTTTCAAAGTATGGCAAATCACATAAATCTATCCAATACAACATAATACGCATGAGTCCGTCCTCAAATGCACAAAATTATGCGTTTCCAGCAAATTATCGGCGTTTCTTCTGAGTCTCGTTGAGCAATTTTTGACTCTGTTAATCTGCTCAGAAGCAAGATTTTGCTTCAAAAGTGCGTTATATGGCAAAATCCAGCATCAAATACATCATATTTTGTGTTTTCAGAATGCTATTTGCAGTTTCACAAACTTTGGAATGAGTCGAAATCACGCTTTTCCGCGCAAATTTTCACAATCAAAAAGTTCATATTCCTATTCAGGACCTCAAAATATGTATGAATCTATTGACAAAAACATCATATTACGTGTTTTCAGAGCGCTATCTGCAGTTATATGAAGTTTGAAATAAGTCAAAATTACCACATTCTGAGCAGTTTCAAAGTATCGCAAATCACATAAATCTATCTAATACAACATAATACGCATGAATCTGTCCTAAAATGCACAAAATTTTGCGTTTCCAGCAAGTTATTGCCGTTTTTTCTGAGTCTCGTTGAAAAATTTTTGACTCAGTGAATCTGCTCAGAAGCAAGATTTCGCTTCAAAAGTGCGTTATATGGCAGAATCTAGCACCAAATACATCATATTTCGAGTTTTTAGAGTGCTATTTGCAGTTTTACAAACTTTGGAATGAGTCGAAGTCACGCTTTTCCGCGCGGATTTCCACAATCAAAAAGTCCATATTCCGATTCAGGACCTCATAATATGTATGAATCTATTGACAAAAACATCATATTTCGTGTTTTCAGAGCGCTATCTGCAGTTATATGAAGTTTGAAATAGGTCAAAATTATCACTTTCTGAGCAGTTTCAAAGTATCGCAAATCACATAAATCTATCCAATACATCATAATACGCATGAATCCGTCCTCAAATGCACAAAATTTTGCGTTTCCAGCAAGTTATCGGCGTTTTTTCTGAGTCTCGTTGAGCAATTTTTGACTCTGTAAATCTGCTCAGAAGCAAGATCTTGCTTCAAAAGTGCGTTATATGGCAGAATCCAGCACCAAATACATCATATTTCGTGTTTTTAGAGTGCTATTTGCAGTTTCACAAACTTTGGAATAAGTCGAAATCACGCTTTTCCGCGCAGATTTTCACAATCAGAAAGTTCATATTAGTAGGGAAGTATGATATGTTCTAACTCAGCCTACAAGCCTACCGATTTCACAGGTATAGATTGAAGGATGTTGGTGGGCTCTTTTGATAAAATTCAAGTCCGAGATCTGCAAAATATTGATCGCGCCCGCATATGACCATATGTTCGTAGCTAATTATGCACCCTATTAGCAGACAAGATCGTTATCATAAGCATTGGGGTTAATGATGAGTCATTAAAATTATTCTTCCAGAGCACCTCAGCCCTTCCGAGTTTTTAGCATATAAATAGATTTGTCAGTATCATTCGATCATTCCTCTGCAAGCGTTCGAAGAGTACAGATCAAAAAAAAAAAATGTTTGTTTGCACGAAATGTAAGAAAAACTTTTCGAGTAGAGATATTTTAAGACGGCATTCGATGTTTTGCGGTGAATCCAGTAAACAACACAAGTGTAAAATTTGTAGTTCGAAGCAAACACGCTTCGATAATCTTACGACACACATCAACAAACACCATTCAGATGTTCAACTTTGCGATATTTGCGGGCTACAGTTCGCTAATGGTAAACAATTCATGGAACATAAGCACGACGATGAAGAACCGTTGATCAAGCAGAGAAAATTATCAAAAAGTAAGTCTATAATTAAGAAAGATCCGAATTTAAATTTAACACCAAAGTGTGAGGAATGTAATATAAATTTTTCGTCTCTCAGAAAATTAGGCGGTCACTTAAGATCACAAAAACATATCAATTTATCGGTAAAGCCCTTCAAACAAAATATATCTGAAATATCTTCAAGCTACACTTAGGTATGTGAGAGCTAACAACAAGCATATTCCGGACTACGATAAAAATCACCCAAGTAGTTATATACTGTATTTAGATGCGAATAATCTTTACGGTTGGGCTCTTTCACAATTTATACCACACGGAAATTTTGAATGGTTAAATGATGAACGAATTTCAGAAACAGACTTTTTACAAATCGATGAAGTTGATATTGAATATCCTGAATCATTACATGATCTACACAATGATTTGCCATTTCTAGCTGAAAACATGATTCCTCCAAAATCTAAATATATGAATAAAAAACTCATTCCAAATTTATACAATAAATCAAAGTATATCATTCACTACCGTAACTTAAAACAAGCCATTAAACACGGTTTAAAGATTAAAAAAATCCATAGGGTTATACAGTTTCAACAGTCAGCCTGGTTAAAGCAATATATTGATTTAAATACATCTATGAGGCAGCTGGCTGAAAATGATTTCGAAAAAGACTTTTTCAAACTTATGAATAATGCAGTTTTTGGAAAAACTTTAGAGAATGTTGATAATCGGGTTGATATTAAATTGGTGAATCATTGGGATGACATTGGCCGTAAATTGGGAGCTCAATCTCTGCTAGCTAAACCAAATATGAAAAATGTCACAATATTCACAGAGAATTTAGTTGCGATACAGTTTGAAAAATTGAAAGTTCTGTACAATAAACCAATTTACATTGGATTCTCCGTTTTGGATCTTTCGAAGATATTGATGTACGAGTTCTTCTACGATTTTCTGAAAGCAGAATATGGTAACCAAGTCTCACTGTGCTACTGTGATACAGACAGCTTTGTATTATCAATTAAAACCGACGATATCTACCGAGATCTTGCAGATAATATCGAAAAGTTTGATACTAGTAACTTTAGTCCTGAAAATAAATTTAAAATACCATTGAGAAATAGAGCAGTGTTGGGTTTGATGAAAGATGTATTAGGCGGAAAATTGATGTATGAATTCATCGCTTTACGCCCAAAAATGTATGCGTATTGTACGGAGGATGGACAAGATGATTGGAAGAAAAAGGCGAAAGGTATCACAAAGAACGTTGTCAATAATATTTTAACTGGAAATCATTACAAACAATGTCTATTCCAAAACGATATTATATATCAGAAACAGTGCACATTCCGAAGTTATAAACATACAATATATACAGTGGAACAAAACAAAATTGCACTTACCTGCAACGACGATAAAAGATTCATATGTGCCGAGGGTCATACAACATTAGCGTGGGGTCACTTTCTGATAAACGATCTCAAATATTAGTACCACACGGAGTAGTTAATATATTAATTTTTAACATTGTGTTCACATATTCTATCCGAAATTCAGAATTTGGCTGATGAAGAGGCTAGGGCAGATATCGAGCTTCAGGGTACCAAGAAAAGTACCTGTCAACTGGAGTATTCAGAGAAGTTCCATGTGATGATAAATTAGTCTAGAAAATATGTTATTGTAGAGTAAAATATTATATTTAAGAATACAATGTATCACATTCAATAAAATAGAATTTTGTCACAGGAATAAAAGTGAATTTTAGTCAATATAACCTTATAATCCTACTGTTGATCCTAACAACAATTTAAATTAATAGTGAACAGATATTGATCAAATAAAGAACAAATATTTATATTACACCAGAAACAGTTGCAGTTTTATAGACATTTTTACATTCAAACTCAATATAGGGCGCATAAATTTCAGTGTGAATATACAGTCCTGCAGTTCCCACATATGACATAAAGGTAAGTCAAGAAAAATTGAGAATGAAACATAATATATCAATGAACAGAAATGTATCATCACACAGTCCTTGATGATGTCACAGATTGAATAAGCTAGATAAGAGCGAGTACATATCCTTAAACAGATGAAGAGAATAAATCATATACCTCAGAGGGTGATATGAGGGTAATATGAGGGTAACATGAGGGTAATATGAGGGTATTTGAGCTGTTCACCTATTGAACAGAGCCGTTAAAAGCGATTCATCTGTTCACCAGAGCTGTTCAAGAACTGTTTATCGATTCATCAAACCTGTTCATCGATTCATCACAGCTGCTCCAAAGCTTTTATCAGCTCATCAGATCTCTTTATCGGTTCAGATTTTTCAACCTATAGACTGCTGAAGGTTTAAATAGATTATCGAAATGTTCTACCGAACAGTTGCCCGACATCTAGCAGCATGTTCACATGTCCTGATTGTTGTACTGCATTCAACTGGAAAAGCGGTCTCAGCAGGCATCGATCTACTGCACATGGAATGAACAAAATTCGTTGTGGAAGATGCAAGAAGACCTTTTCAAGAAAAGATAACTTCAAAAGACATCTATTAATACATCAGAAGAAGTCTGAACTCGATTTTGCGAAGTCGATTGATCCAGAAGAAGCAAATATGGTTTTGAAAGCAGAGAAAAATGATATATATGACCCTAATGAAGCTGTAGATCATCTAAGACTACTTTTCAGAGTCTCTCCAGGTTCCGAAAAAATCAAGCTTCTTATAGAGGAGCTTAGAGAACATGGTATTATAGAATGAATGTAATAATTATGAATATATCATGTAACATGAATGCTAATAAATGATGTACAATCAAAGCATTATTATTCCTAACCGATTCTACTCCATACCTGAATTCATCATAACATATAATTGATCTCAATCAACCATATGAATAGTATCAATAATAGCTAGTTTTTACAACAGGTGTTCACCCAGCCTGATCGGTAGTTGACGTCATAGTTTGCACGTGCGGATGATTCATAAGCTCAGGTGGATAATGACACGTGCAAGCTCAATTGAATATGGCTCTGGTGTTTAGTGCATTGAACTTAAGACAGATGCTAAGATGTATGTTAATGCGGGCGAAACATCCCACAGCTTGGACAAGTGTTGGTCGTGTGCCTCCCCAGGTGCGATAATTGATCCGGTGCATGAATGTTTGACAGGGCGGTTGGTGCGAGATATATCTGAATCAGATAACTTGAGATTGAGCCAGGTTCTTTAATTTGATTCATATCTGAATGACCTGAGCTTATGAATCATCCGCACGTGCAAACTATGACGTCAACTACCGATCAGGCTGGGTGAACACCTGTTGTAAAAACTAGCTATTATTGATACTATTCATATGGTTGATTGAGATCAATTATATGTTATGATGAATTCAGGTATGGAGTAGAATCGGTTAGGAATAATAATGCTTTGATTGTACATCATTTATTAGCATTCATGTTACATGATATATTCATAATTATTACATTCATTCTATAACATCATGTTCTCTAAGCTCCTCTATAAGAAGCTTGATTTTTTCGGAACCTGGAGAGACTCTGAAAAGTAGTCTTAGATGATCTACAGCTTCATTAGGGTCATATATATCATTTTTCTCTGCTTTCAAAACCATATTTGCTTCTTCTGGATCAATCGACTTCGCAAAATCGAGTTCAGACTTCTTCTGATGTGTTAATAGATGTCTTTTGAAGTTATCTTTTCTTGAAAAGGTCTTCTTGCATCTTCCACAACGAATTTTGTTCATTCCATGTGCAGTAGATCGATGCCTGCTGAGACCGCTTTTCCAGTTGAATGCAGTACAACAATCAGGACATGTGAACATGCTGCTAGATGTCGGGCAACTGTTCGGTAGAACATTTCGATAATCTATTTAAACCTTCAGCAGTCTATAGGTTGAAAAATCTGAACCGATAAAGAGATCTGATGAGCTGATAAAAGCTTTGGAGCAGCTGTGATGAATCGATGAACAGGTTTGATGAATCGATAAACAGTTCTTGAACAGCTCTGGTGAACAGATGAACCGCTTTTAACGGCTCTGTTCAATAGGTGAACAGCTCAAATACCCTCATATTACCCTCATGTTACCCTCATATTACCCTCATATCACCCTCTGAGGTATATGATTTATTCTCTTCATCTGTTTAAGGATATGTACTCGCTCTTATCTAGCTTATTCAATCTGTGACATCATCAAGGACTGTGTGATGATACATTTCTGTTCATTGATATATTATGTTTCATTCTCAATTTTTCTTGACTTACCTTCATGTCATATGTGGGAACTGCAGGACTGTATATTCACACTGAAATTTATGCGCCCTATATTGAGTTTGAATGTAAAAATGTCTATGAAACTGCAACTGTTTCTGGTGTAATATAAATATTTGTTCTTTATTTGATCAATATCTGTTCACTATTAATTTAAATTGTTGTTAGGATCAACAGTAGGATTATAAGGTTATATTGACTAAAATTCACTTTTATTCCTGTGACAAAATTCTATTTTATTGAATGTGATACATTGTATTCTTAAATATAATATTTTACTCTACAATAACATATTTTCTAGACTAATTTATCATCACATGGAACTTCTCTGAATACTCCAGTTGACAGGTACTTTTCTTGGTACCCTGAAGCTCGATATCTGCCCTAGCCTCTTCATCAGCCAAATTCTGAATTTCGGATAGAATATGTGAACACAATGTTAAAAATTAATATATTAACTACTCCGTGTGGTACTAATATTTGAGATCGTTTATCAGAAAGTGACCCCACGCTAATGTTGTATGACCCTCGGCACATATGAATCTTTTATCGTCGTTGCAGGTAAGTGCAATTTTGTTTTGTTCCACTGTATATATTGTATGTTTATAACTTCGGAATGTGCACTGTTTCTGATATATAATATCGTTTTGGAATAGACATTGTTTGTAATGATTTCCAGTTAAAATATTATTGACAACGTTCTTTGTGATACCTTTCGCCTTTTTCTTCCAATCATCTTGTCCATCCTCCGTACAATACGCATACATTTTTGGGCGTAAAGCGATGAATTCATACATCAATTTTCCGCCTAATACATCTTTCATCAAACCCAACACTGCTCTATTTCTCAATGGTATTTTAAATTTATTTTCAGGACTAAAGTTACTAGTATCAAACTTTTCGATATTATCTGCAAGATCTCGGTAGATATCGTCGGTTTTAATTGATAATACAAAGCTGTCTGTATCACAGTAGCACAGTGAGACTTGGTTACCATATTCTGCTTTCAGAAAATCGTAGAAGAACTCGTACATCAATATCTTCGAAAGATCCAAAACGGAGAATCCAATGTAAATTGGTTTATTGTACAGAACTTTCAATTTTTCAAACTGTATCGCAACTAAATTCTCTGTGAATATTGTGACATTTTTCATATTTGGTTTAGCTAGCAGAGATTGAGCTCCCAATTTACGGCCAATGTCATCCCAATGATTCACCAATTTAATATCAACCCGATTATCAACATTCTCTAAAGTTTTTCCAAAAACTGCATTATTCATAAGTTTGAAGAAGTCTTTTTCGAAATCATTTTCAGCCAGCTGCCTCATAGATGTATTTAAATCAATATATTGCTTTAACCAGGCTGACTGTTGAAACTGTATAACTCTATGGATTTTTTTAATCTTTAAACCGTGTTTAATGGCTTGTTTTAAGTTACGGTAGTGAATGATATACTTTGATTTATTGTATAAATTTGGAATGAGTTTTTTATTCATATATTTAGATTTTGGAGGAATCATGTTTTCAGCTAGAAATGGCAAATCATTGTGTAGATCATGTAATGATTCAGGATATTCAATATCAACTTCAAGAAAATAACCGGTACATGAATCATCATCGATTTGTAAAAAGTCTGTTTCTGAAATTCGTTCATCATTTAACCATTCAAAATTTCCGTGTGGTATAAATTGTGAAAGAGCCCAACCGTAAAGATTATTCGCATCTAAATACAGTATATAACTACTTGGGTGATTTTTATCGTAGTCCGGAATATGCTTGTTGTTAGCTCTCACATACCTAAGTGTAGCTTGAAGATATTTCAGATATATTTTGTTTGAAGGGCTTTACCGATAAATTGATATGTTTTTGTGATCTTAAGTGACCGCCTAATTTTCTGAGAGACGAAAAATTTATATTACATTTCTCACACTTTGGTGTTAAATTTAAATTCGGATCTTTCTTAATTATAGACTTACTTTTTGATAATTTTCTCTGCTTGATCAACGGTTCTTCATCGTCGTGCTTATGTTCCATGAATTGTTTACCATTAGCGAACTGTAGCCCGCAAATATCGCAAAGTTGAACATCTGAATGGTGTTTGTTGATGTGTGTCGTAAGATTATCGAGGCGTGTTTGCTTCGGACTACAAATTTTACACTTGTGTTGTTTACTGGATTCACCGCAAAACATCGAATGCCGTCTTAAAATATCTCTACTCGAGGAGTTTTTCTTACATTTCGCGCAAACAAACATTTTTTTTTTTTCATCTGTACTCTTCGAACGCTTGCAGAGGAATGATCGAATGATACTGACAAATCTATTTATATGCTAAAACTCGGAAGGGCTGAGGTGCTCTGGAAGAATAATTTCAATGACTCATCATTAACCCCAATGCTTATGATAACGATCTTGTCTGCTAATAGGGTGCATAATTAGCTACGAACATATGGTCATATGCGGGCGCGATCAATATTTTGCAGATCTCGGACTTGAATTTTATCAAAAGAGCCTACCAACATTCTTCAATCTATACCTGTGAAATCGGTAGGCTTGTAGGCTGAGTTAGAACATATCATACTTCCCTACTCATATTCCTATTCAGGATCTCATAATATGTATGAATCTATCGTCAAAAACATCATATTTCGTGTTTTCAGAGCGCTATCTGCAGTTATATGAAGTTTGAAATAAGTCAAAATTACCACATTCTGAGCAGTTTCAAAGTTTCGCAAATCACATAAATCTATCCAATACAACATAATACGCATGAATCCGTCCTCAAATGCACAAAATTTTGCGTTTTCAGCAAGATATCGGCGTTTTTCCTGTCTCGTCAAATACATCATATTTCGTGTTTTTAAAGTGCTATTTGCAGTTTTACAAACTTTGGAATAAGTTGAAATCACGCTTCGTTGCGCAGATTTTCACAATCAAAAAGTTCATATTCCCACTCAGGACCTCGAAATATGTTTGAATCTATTAACAAAAACATCATATTTCGTGTTTTCAGAGCGCTATCTGCAGTTATATGAAGTTTGAAATAAGTCAAAATTACCACATTCTGAGCAGTTTTAAAGTATCGCAAATCACATAAATCCATCCAATACAACATAATACGCATGAATCTGTACTCGAACGCACAAAATTTTGCGTTTCCAGCAAGTTATCGGCGTTTTTCCTGAGTCTCGTTGAGAAATTTTTGACTCTGTTAATCTGCTCAGAAGCAAGATTTTGCTTCAGAAGTGCGTTATATGTTGGAATCTAGCACCAAATACATCATATTTTGTGTTTTTAGAGTGCTATTTGCAGTTTTACAAACTTTGGAATAAGTCGAAATCACGCTTTTCCGCGCAGATTTTCACAATCAAAAAGTTCATATTCCTATTCAGGACCTCATAATATGTATGAATCTATTGACAAAAACATCATATTTCGTGTTTTCAGAGCGCTATCTGCAGTTATATGAAGTTTGAAATAAGTCAGAATTACCACATTCTCAGCGGTTTTAAAGTATCGCAAATCACATAAATCTATTCAATACAACATAATACTTATTAAACCGTCCTCAAATGCACAAAATTTTGCGTTTCCAGCAAGTTATCGGCGTTTTTTCTGATTCTCGTTGAGCAATTTTTGACTCTGTAAATCTGCTCAGAAGCAAGATCTTGCTTCAAAAGTGCGTTATATGGCAGAATCCAGCACCAATTACATCATATTTCGTGTTTTTGGAGTGCTATTCGCAGTTTTACAAACTTTGGAATAAGCCGAAATCACGTTTTTCCGCGCAGATTTTCACAATCAAAAAGTTCATATTTCTGTTCAGGACCTCATAATATGTATGAATCTATTGACAAAAACATCATATTTCGTGTTTTCAGAGCGCTATCTGCAGTTATATGAAGTTTGAAATAAGTCAAAATTACCACATTCTGAGCAGTTTCAGAGTATCGCAAATCACATAAATCTATCCAATACAACATAATACGCATAAATCCGTCCTCAAATGCACAAAACTATGCGTTTCCAGCAAATTATCGGCGTTTCTTCTGAGTCTCGTTGAGAAATTTTTGACTTTGTAAATCTGCTCAGAAGCAAGATTTTGCTTCAAAAGTGCGTTATATGACAAAATCTAGCACCAAATACATCATTTTTCGTGTTTTTAGAGTGCTATTTGCAGTTTTACAAACTTTGGAATAAGTCGAAATCACGCTTTTCCGCGCAGATTTTCACAATCGAAAAGTTCATATTCCTATTCAGGACCTCATAATATGTATGAATCTATTGACAAAAACATCATATTCCGTGTTTCCAGAGCGCTATCTGCAGTTATATGAAGTTTGAGATAAGTCAAAATTACCACATTCTCAGCGGTTTCAAAGTATCGCAAATCACATAAATCTATCCAATACAACATGATACGCATGAAACCGTCCTCAAATGCACAAAATTTTGCGTTTCCAGCAAGTTATCGGCGTTTTTTCTGAGTCTCGTTGAGCAATTTTTGACTCTGTAAATCTGCTCAAAAGCAAGATCTTGCTTCAAAAGTGCGTTATATGGCAGAATCCAGCACCAAATACATCATATTTCGTGTTTTTAGAGTGCTATTTGCAGTTTCACAAACTTTGGAATAAGTCGAAATCACGCTATTCCGCGCGAATTTTCACAATCAAAAAGTTCATATTCCTATTCAGGACCTCATAATATGTATGAATCTATTGACAAAAACATCATATTCCGTATTTTTAGAGCGCTATCTGCAGTTATATGAAGTTTGAAATAAGTCAAAATTACCACATTCTGAGCAGTCTCAAAGTATCGCAAATCACATAATTCTATCCAATACAACATAATACGCATGAGTCCGTCCTCAAATGCACAAAATTATGCGTTTCCAGCAAATTATCGGCGTTTCTTCTGAGTCTCGTTGAGAAATTTTTGACTCTGTAAATCTGCTCAGAAGCAAGATTTTGCTTCAAAAGTGCGTTATATGGCAGAATCTAGCACCAAATACATCATATTTCGTGTTTTCAGAGTGCTATTTGCAGTTTTACAAACTTTGGAATAAGCCGAAATCACGCTCTTCCGCGCAGATTTTCACAATCAAAAAGTTCATATTCCTATTCAGGACCTCATAATATGTATGAATCTATTGACAAAAACATCATATTTCGTGTTTTCAGAGCGCTATCTGCAGTTATATGAAGTTTGAAATAAGTCAAAATTACCACATTCTCAGCGGTTTTGAAGTATCACAAATCACATAAATCTATTCAATACAACATAATACTTTTGAAACCGTCCTCAAATGCACAAAATTTTGCGTTTCCAGCAAGTTATCGGCGCTTTTTCTGAGTCTCGTTGAGCAATTTTTGACTCTGTAAATCTGCTCAGAAGCAAGATCTTGCTTCAAAAGTGCGTTATATGGCAGAATTCAGCACCAAATACATCATATTTCGTGTTTTTAGAGTGCTATTCGCAGTTTCACAAACTTTGGAATAAGTCGAAATCACGCTTTTCCGCGCAGATTTTCACATTCAAAAAGTTCATATTTCTATTCAGGACCTCATAATATGTATGAATCTATCGACAAAAACATCATATTTCGTGTTTTCAGAGCGCTATCTGCAGTTATATGAAGTTTGAAATAAGTCAAAATTACCACATTCTGAGCAGTTTCAAAGTATCGCAAATCACATAAATCTATCCAATACAACATAATACGCATGAATCCGTCCTCAAATACACAAAATTATGCGTTTCCAGCAAATTATCGGCGTTTCTTCTGAGTCTCGTTGAGAAATTTTCGACTTTGTAAATCTGCTCAGAAGCAAGATTTTGCTTCAAAAGTGCGTTATATGACAGAATCTAGCACCAAATACATCATATTTCGTGTTTTTAGAGTGCTATTTGCAGTTTTACAAACTTTGGAATAAGTCGAAATCACGCTTTTCCGCGCAGATTTTCACAATCAAAAAGTTCATATTCCTATTCAGGACCTCATAATATGTATGGATCTATTGACAAAAACATCATATTCCGTGTTTTCAGAGCGCTATCTGCAGTTATATGAAGTTTGAGATAAGTCAAAATTACCACATTCTCAGCGGTTTCAAAGTATCGCAAATCACATAAATCTATCCAATACAACATAATACGCATGAAACCGTCCTCAAATGCACAAAATTTTGCGTTTCCTGCAAGTTATCGGCGTTTTTCTGAGTCTCGTTGAGCAATTTTTGACTCTGTAAATCTGCTCAGAAGCAAGATTTTGCTTCAAAAGTGCGTTATATGGCAGAATCCAGCACCAAATACATGATATTTTGTGTTTTTAGAGTGCTATTTGCAGTTTCACAAACTTTGGAATGAGTCGAAATCACGCTTTTCCGTGCAGATTTTCACAATCAAAAAGTCCATATTCTTATTCAGGACCTCATAATATGTATGAATCTATTGACAAAAACATCATATTTCGTGTTTCCAGAGCGCTATCTGCAGTTATATGAAGTTTGAAATAAGTCAAAATTACCACATTCTGAGCAGTTTCAAAGTTTCGCAAATCACATAAATCTATCTAATACAACATAATACGCATGAATCCGTCCTAAAATGCACAAAATTTTGCGTTTCCAGCAAGTTATTGCCGTTTTTTCTGAGTCTCGTTGAGAAATTTTTGACTCAGTGAATCTGCTCAGAAGCAAGATTTCGCATCAAAAGTGCGTTATATGCAGAATCTAGCACCAAATACATCATATTTCGAGTTTTTAGAGTGCTATTTGCAGTTTTACAAACTTTGGAATAAGTCGAAGTCACGCTTTTCCGCGCGGATTTACACAATCAAAAAGTCCATATTCCGATTCAGGACCTCATAATATGTATGGATCTATTGACAAGAACATCATATTTCGTGTTTTCAGAGCGCTATCTGCAGTTATATGAAGTTTGAAATAAGTCAAAATTATCACTTTCTGAGCAGTTTCAAAGTATCGCAAATCACATAAATCTATCCAATACATCATAATACGCATGAATTCGTCCTCAAATGCACAAAATTTTGCGTTTCCAGCAAGTTATCGGCGTTTTCTCTGAGTCTCGTTGAGAAATTTTTGACTCTGTAAATCTGCTCAGAAGCCAAATTTTGCTTCAAAAGTGCGTTATATGGCAGAATCCAGCACCAAATACATCATATTTCGTGTTTTCAGAGTGCTATTTGCAGTTTTACAAACTTCAAAATAAGTCGAAATCACGCTTTTCCGCGCGAATATTCACAATCAAAAAGTCCATATTCCTATTCAGGACCTCATAATATGTATGAATCTGTTGACAAAAATATCATATTCCGTGTTTTCAGAGCGCTATCTGCAGTTATAAGAAGTTTGAAATAAGTCAAAATTACCACATTCTGAGCAGTTTCAAAGTATCGCAAATCACATAAATCTATCCAATACAACATAATACGCATGAATCCGTCCTCAAATGCACAAAATTTTGCGTTTTCAGCAAGTTATCGGCGTTTTTTCTGTCTCGTTGAGAAATTTTTGACCCTTTAATCTGCTCAGAAGCAAGATTTTGCTTCAAAAGTGCGTTATATGGCTGAATCTAGCACCAAATACATCATATTTCGTGTTTTTAAAGTGCTATTTGCAGTTTTACAAACTTTGGAATGAGTCGAAATCACGCTTCGTTGCGCAGATTTTCACAATCAAAAAGTTCATATTCCCACTCAGGACCTCGAAATATGTTTGAATCTATTAACAAAAACATCATATTTCGTGTTTCAGAGCGCTACCTGCAGTTATATGAAGTTTGAAATAAGTCAAAATTACCACATTCTGAGCAGTTTCAAAGTATCGCAAATCACATAAATCTATCCAATACAACATAATATGTTTAGAAGCAAGATTTTGCTTCAAAAGTGCGTTATATGGCAGAATCCAGCACCAAATACATCATATTTAGTGTTTTTTGAGTGCTATTTGCAGTTTTACAAACTTTGGAATAAGTCGAAATCACGCTTCTCCGCGCAGACTTTCACAATCAAAAAGTTCATATTCGTATTCAGGACCTTATGATATGTATGAATCTATCAACAAAAACATCATATTTCGTGTTTTCAAAGCGCTATCTGCAGTTATATGAGGTTTGAAATAAGTCAAAATTACCACATTCTCAGCGGTTTCAAAGTATCGCAAATCACATAAATCTATCCAATACAACATAATACGCATGAAACCGTCCTCAAATGCACAAAATTTTGCGTTTCCTGCAAGTTATCGGCGTTTTTTCTGAGTCTCGTTGAGCAATTTTTGACTCTGTAAATCTGCTCAGAAGCAAGATTTTGCTTCAAAAGTGCGTTATATGGCAGAATCCAGCACCAAATACATGATATTTTGTGTTTTTAGAGTGCTATTTGCAGTTTCACAAACTTTGGAATGAATCGAAATCACGCTTTTCCGTGCAGATTTTCACAATCAAAAAGTCCATATTCTTATTCAGGACCTCATAATATGTATGAATCTATTGACAAAAACATCATATTTCGTGTTTCAGAGCGCTATCTGCAGTTATATGAAGTTTGAAATAAGTCAAAATTACCAACATTCTGAGCAGTTTCAAAGTTTCGCAAATCACATAAATCTATCTAATACAACATAATACGCATGAATCCGTCCTAAAATGCACAAAATTTTGCGTTTCCAGCAAGTTATCGGCGTTTTTTCTGAGTCTCGTTGACAAATTTTTGTCTCTGTTAATCTGCTCAGAAGCAAGATTTTGCTTCAAAAGTGCGTTATATGGCAGTATCTAGCACCAAATACATCATATCTCGTGTTTTAAGAGTGCTATTTGCAGTTTTACAAACTTTGGAATAAGTCGAAATCACGCTCTTCCGCGCATACTTTCACAATCAAAAAGTTCATATTCCTATTCAGGACCTCATAATATGTATGAATCTATTGACAAAAACATCATATTCCGTGTTTTCAGAGCGTTATCTGCGGTTATATGAGTTTGAAATAAGTCAAAATTACCACATTCGGAGCAGTTTCAAAGTATCGCAAATCACATAAATCTATCCCATACATCATAATACGCATGAATCCGTCCTCAAATGCACAAAATTTTGCGTTTCCAGCAAGTTATCGGCGTTTTTTCTGAGTCTCGTTGAGAAATTTTTGACTCTGTAAATCTGCTCAGAAGCCAAATTTTGCTTCAAAAGTGCGTTATATGGCAGAATCCAGCACCAAATACATCATATTTCGTGTTTTCAGAGTGCTATTTGCAGTTTTACAAACTTCAAAATAAGTCGAAATCACGCTCTTCCGCGCGAATATTCACAATCAAAAAGTCCATATTCCTATTCAGGACCTCATAATATGTATGAATCTATTGACAAAAATATCATATTCCGTGTTTCAGAGCGCTATCTGCAGTTATAAGAAGTTTGAAATAAGTCAAAATTACCACATTCTGAGCAGTTTCAAAGTATCGCAAATCACATAAATCTATCCAATACAACATAATACGCATGAATCCGTCCTCAAATGCACAAAATTTTGCGTTTCCAGCAAGTTATCGGCGTTTCTTCTGAGTCTCGTTGAGCAATTTTTGACTCTGTAAATCTGCTCAGAAGCAAGATCTTGCTTCAAAAGTGCGATATATGGCAGAATCCAGCACCAAATACATCATATTTCGTGTTTTTAGAGTGCTATTTGCAGTTTCACAAACTTTGGAATAAGTCGAAATCACGCTTTTCCGCGCAGATTTTCACAATCAAAAAGTTCATATTCCTATTCAGGATCTCATAATATGTATGAATCTATCGACAAAAACATCATATTTCGTGTTTTCAGAGCGCTATCTGCAGTTATATGAAGTTTGAAATAAGTCAAAATTACCACATTCTGAGCAGTTTCAAGGTTTCGCAAATCACATAAATCTATCCAATACAACATAATACGCATGAATCCGTCCTCAATGCACAAAATTTTGCGTTTTCAGCAAGTTATCGGCGATTTTTCTGTCTCGTTGAGAAATTTTTGACCCTTTAATCTGCTCAGAAGCAAGATTTTGCTTCAAAAGTGCGTTATATGGCAGAATCTAGCACCAAATACATCATATTTCGTGTTTTTAAAGTGCTATTTGCAGTTTTACAAACTTTGGAATGAGTCGAAATCACGCTTCGTTGCGCAGATTTTCACAATCAAAAAGTTCATATTCCCACTCAGGACCTCGAAATATGTTTGAATCTATTAACAAAAACATCATATTTCGTGTTTTCAGAGCGCTACCTGCAGTTATATGAAGTTTGAAATAAGTCAAAATTACCACATTCTGAGCAGTTTCAAAGTATCGCAAATCACATAAATCTATCCAATACAACATAATACGCATGAATCGTCCTCAAATGCACAAAATTTTGCGTTTCCCGGCAAGTTATCGGCGTTTTTTTTCTGTCTCGTTGAGTGATTTTTGACTCTGTTAATATGCTCAGAAGCAAGATTTTGCTTCAAAAGTGCGTTATATGGCAGAATCCAGCACCAAATACATCATATTTAGTGTTTTTTGAGTGCTATTTGCAGTTTTACAAACTTTGGAATAAGTCGAAATCACGCTTCTCCGCGCAGACTTTCACAATCAAAAAGTTCATATTCCTATTCAGGACCTTATGATATGTATGAATCTATCAACAAAAACATCATATTTCGTGTTTTCAAGCGCTAATCTGCAGTTATATGAGGTTTGAAATAAGTCAAAATTACCACATTCTGAGCGGTTTCAAAGTATTGCAAATCACATAGATCTATCCAATACAACATAATACGCATGAATCTGTACTTGAACGCACAAAATTTTGCGTTTCCAGCAAGTTATCGGCGGTTTTTCTGAGTCTCGTTGAGAAATTTTTGACTCTGTTAATCTGCTCAGAAGCAAGATTTTGCTTCAAAAGTGCGTTATATGTTAGAATCCAGCACCAAATACATCATATTTTGTGTTTTTAGAGTGCTATTTGCAGTTTTACCAAACTTTGAAATAAGTCGAAATCACGCTTTTCCGCGCAAATTTTCACGATCAAAAAGTTCATATTCCTATTCAGGACCTCATAATATGTATGAATCTATCGTTGAAAACATCATATTCCGTGTTTTCAGAGCGCTATCTGCAGTAATATGAAGTTTGAAATAAGTCAAAATTACCACATTCTGAGCAGTTTCAAAGTTTCGCAAATCACATAAATCTATCCAATACAACATAATACGCATGAATCCGTCCTCAAATGCACAAAATTTTGCGTTTTCAGCAAGTTATCGGCGTTTTTTCCTGTCTCGTTGAGAAATTTTTGACCCTTTAATCTGCTCAGAAGCAAGATTTTGCTCAAAAGTGCGTTATATGGCAGAATCTAGCACCAAATACATCATATTTCGTGTTTTTAAAGTGCTATTTGCAGTTTTACAAACTTTGGAATAATTCGAAATCACGCTTCGTTGCGCAGATTTTCACAATCAAAAAGTTCATATTCCCACTCAGGACCTCAAAATATGTTTGAATCTATTAACAAAAACATCATATTTCGTGTTTTCAGAGCGCTACCTGCAGTTATATGAAGTTTGAAATAAGTCAAAATTACCACATTCTGAGCAGTTTCAAAGTATCGCAAATCACATAAATCTATCCAATACAACATAATACGCATGAATCCGTCCTCAAATGCACAAAATTTTGCGTTTCGGCAAGTTATCGGCGTTTTTTCCTGTCTCGTTGAGTAATTTTTTACTCTGTAAATATGCTCAGAAGTAAGATTTTGCTTCAAAAGTGCGTTATATGGCAGAATCAAGCACCAAAAACATAAAATTTAGTGTTTTTTGAGTGCTATTTGCAGTTTTACAAACTTTGGAATAAGTCGAAATCACGCTTCTCCGCGCAGACTTTCACAATCAAAAAGTTCATATTCGTATTCAGGACCCTATGATATGTATGAATCTATCAACAAAAACATCATATTTCGTGTTTTTAGAGCGCTATCTGCAGTTATATGAGGTTTGAAATAAGTCAAAATTACCACATTCTAAGCGGTTTCAAAGTATCGCAAATCACATAGATCTATCCAATACAACATAATACGCATGAATCTGTCCCTAAATGCACAAAATTTTGCGTTTCCAGCGAGTTATCAGCGTTTTTCTGGGTCTCCGTTGAGAAATTTTTGACTTTGTAAATCTGCTCAGAAGTAAGATTTTGCTTCAAAAGTGCGTATATGGCAGAATCTAGCACCAAATATATCATATTTCGTGTTTTTGGAGTGCTATTTGCAGTTTTACAAACTTTGGAATAAGTCGGAAGTTTTACATAAGTCGAAATCACGCTTCTCCGCGCAGATTTTCACAATCAAAAAGTTCATATTCCTACTCAGGACCTTATAATATGTATGACAAAAACATCATATATCGTGTTTTCAGAGCGCTATCTGCAGTTATATGAAGTTTGAAATGAGTCAAAATTATCACAATCTGAGCAGTTTCAAAGTATCGCAAATCACATAAATCTATCTAATATAACATAATACGCATGAATCCGTTCTCAAATGCACAAAATTTTGCGTTTCCAGCAAGTTATCGGCGTTTTTTTTGTCTCGTTGAGAAATTTTTGACTCTGTAAATCTGCTCAGAACAAAGATTTTGCTTCAAAAGTGCGTTATATGGCAGAATCTAGCACCAAATTCATCATATTCCGTGTTTTTAGAGTGCTATTTGCAGTTCTACATACTTTGGAATAAGTCGAAATCATGCTTTTTCGCGCAGATTGTCACAACCAAGAAGTTCATATCCCTATTCAGGACCTCATGATAAAGATGAATCTATTGACAAAAACATCATATTCCGTGTTTCCAGAGCGCTATCTGCAGTTATATGAAGTTTGAAATAAATCAAAATTACCACATTCTGAGCAGTTTCAAAGTATCGCAAATCACATAAATCAATCCAATACAACATAATACGCATGAATTCGTCCTCAATTACACAAAATTTTGCGTTCCCAGCAAGTTATCAGTTTTTTTTTCTGAGTCTCGTTGAGAATTTTTGACTCTGTAAATCTGATCAGAAGCAAGATTTTGCTTCAAAAGTGTGTTATATGGCAAATCTAGCACAAATGCATCATATTTCGTGTTTTTGGAGTGCTATTCGCAGTTCTACAAACTTTGGAATAAGTCGGAATCACGCTTTTCCGAGTGGATTTTCACAATCAAAAAGTTCATATTCCTATTCAGGAACCTCATAATATGTATGAATCCATCAACAAAAACAACATATTCCGTGTTTTCAGAGCGCTATCTGCAGTTATATGAAGTTTGAAATAAGTCAAAATTACCACATTCTGAGCAGTTTCAAAGTATCGCAAATCACATAAATCTATCCAATACAACATAATACGCATGAATCCATCCTCAAATGCACAAAATTTTGCGTTTCAAGCGAGTTATCACCGTTTTTTCTGAGTCTCGTTGAGAGATTTTTGACTCTGTGAATCTGCTCAGAAGCAAGATTTCGCTTCAAAAGTGCGTTATATGACAGAATCTAGCACCAAATACATCATATTTCGTGTTTTTAGAGTGCTATTTGCAGTTTTACAAACTTTGGAATACGTCAAAATCACGCTTTTCCGCGCAGATTTTCACAATCGAAAAGTTTATATTCCTATTCAGGACCTCATAATATGTATGAATCTATCGACAAAAACATCATATTTCGTGTTTTCAGAGCGCTATCTGAAGTTATATGAAGTTTGAAATAAGTCATAATTACCACATTCTGAGCAGTTTCAAAGTATCGCAAATCACATAGATCTATCCAATACAACATAATACGCATGAATCCGACCTCAAATGCACAAAATTTTGCGTTTCCAGCAAGTTATCGGCGTTTTTTCTGAGTCTCGTTGAGCAATTTTTGACTCTGTTAATCTGCTCAGAAGCAAGATTTTGCTTCAAAAGTGCGTTATATGGCCGAATCCAGCACCAAATACATCATATTTTGTGTTTTCAGAGTGCTATTTGCAGTTTCACAAACTTTGAAATGAGTCGAAATCACGCTTTTCCGCGCAGATTTTCACAATCGAAAAGTTCATATTCCTATTCAGGACCTCATGATATGTATGAATCTATTGACAAAAACATCATATTCCGTGTTTCCAGAGCGCTATCTGCAGTTATATGAAGTTTGAAATAAGTCAAAATTACCACATTCTGAGCAGTTTCAAAGTATCGCAAATCACATAATTCAATCGAATACAACATAATACGCATGAATCCGTCCTCAAATACACAAAATTTTGCGTTCCCAGCAAGTTATAAGCTTTTTTTCTGAGTCTCGTTGAGAAATTTTTGACCCTGTAAATCTGATCAGAAGCAAGATTTTGCTTCAAAAGTGTGTTATATGGCAAATCTAGCACCAAATGCATCATATTTCGTGTTTTTGGAGTGCTATTCGCAGTTCTACAAACTTTGGAATAAGTCGAAATCACGCTTTTCCGAGTGGATTTTCACAATCAAAAAGTTCATATTCCTATTCAGGACCTCATAATATGTATGAATCCATCAACAAAAACATCATATTCCGTGTTTTCAGAGCGCTATCTGCAGTTATATGAAGTTTGAATAAGTCAAAATTACCACATTCTGAGCAGTTTCAAAGTATCGCAAATCACATAAATCTATCCAATACAACATAATACGCATGGATCCATCCTCAAATGCACAAAATTTGCGTTTCCAGCGAGTTATCACTGTTTTTTCTGAGTCTCGTTGAGCAATTTTTGACTCTGTAAATCTGCTCAGAAGCAAGATTTTGCTTCAAAAGTGCGTTATATGGCCGAATCCAGCACCAAATACATCATATTTTGTGTTTTCAGTGTGCTATTTGCAGTTTCACAAACTTTGGAATGAGTCGAAATCACGCTTTTTCCGCGCAGATTTTCACAATCAAAAAGTCCATATTCCTATTCAGGACCTCATGATATGTATGAATCTATTGACAAAAACATCATATTTTGTGTTTTCAGAGCGCTATCTGCAGTTATATGAAGTTTCAAATAAGTAAAAATTACCACATTCTAAGCAGTTTCAAAGTAACGCAAATCACATAAATCTATCCAATACAACAAAATACGCATGGATCCGTCCTCAAATGCACAAAATTATGCGTTTCCAGCAAATTATCGGCGCTTCTTCTGAGTCTCGTTGAGAAATTTTTGACTCTGTAAATCTGCTCAGAAGCAACATTTTGCTCCAAAATTGCGTTATATGGCAGAATCTAGCACCAAATATATCATATTTCCTGTTTTTGGAGTGCTATTCGCAGTTTTACAAACTTTGGAATAAGTGGTAATCACGCTTTTCCGCGCAGATTTTTACAATCAAAAAGTACATATTTCTATTCAGGACCTCATAATATGTATGAATCTATTTACAAAAACATCATATTCCGTGTTTTCAGAGCGCTATCTGCAGTTATATGAAGTTTGAAATAAGTCAAAATCACCACATTCTGAGCAGTTTCAAAGTATCGCAAATCACATAAATCTATCCAATACAACATTATACGCATGAATCCATCCTCAAATGCACAAATTTTGCGTTTCCAGCAAGTTATCAGCGTTCTTTCAGAGTCTCGTTGAGAAATTTTTGACTCTGTAAATCTGCTCAGAAGCAAGATTTTGCATCAAAAGTGCGTTATATGGCAGAATTTAGCACCAAATACATCATATTTCGTGTTTTTAGAGTGCCATTCGCAGTTTTACAAACTTTGGAATAAGTCGAAATCACGCTTTTTCCGCGCAGATTTTCGCAATCAAATAGTTCATATTCCTATTCAGAACCTCATAGTATGTATGAATCTATTGACAAAAACATCATATTTCGTGTTTTCAGAGCGCTATCTGCAGTCATATGAAGTTTGAAATAAGTCAAAATTACCACATTCTGAGCAGTTTTAAAGTTTCACAAATCACATAAATCTATCAATACAACATAATACGCATGAATCCGTCCTCAGATGCACAGAATTTTGCATTTCCAGCAAGTTATCGCCGTTTTTTCCGAGTCTCGTTGACAGATTTTTGACTCTGTGAATCTGCTCAGAAGCAAGATTTCGCTTCAAAGTGCGTTATATGGCAGAATCTAGCACCAAATACATCATATTTTGTGTTTTTAAAGTGCTATTTGCAGTTCCAACAAACTTTGGAATAAGTCGAAATCACGCTTTTCCGCGCAGATTTTCACAATCAAAAAGTTCATATTCCTATTCAAGACCTCATAATATGTATGAATGATTTGACAAAAACATCATATTTCGTGTTTTCAGAGCGCTATCTGCAGTTATATGAAGTTTGAAATAAGTCAAAATTACCACATTCTCAGCGGTTTTGAAGTATCGCAAATCACACAAATCTATCCAAAACAACATGATACGCATGAAACCGTCCTCAAATGCACAAAATTTGCGTTTCCAGCAAGTTATCGGCGTTTTTTCTGAGTCTCGTTGACAAATTTTTGACGCTGTTAATCTGCTCAGAAGCAAGATTTTGCTTCAAAAGTGCGTAATATGCAAAATCTAGCACCAAATACATCATATTTCGTGTTTTAAGAGTGCTATTTGCAGTTTTACTCACTTTGGAATAAGTCGAAATCACGCTTTTCCGCGCAGATTGTCACAATCGAAAAATTCAAATTCCTATTCAGGACCTCATAATATGTATGAATCTATTGACAAAAACATCATATTCCGTGTTTTCAGAGCGCTATCTGCAGTTATATGAAGTTTGAAATAAGTCAAAATTACCACATTCTCAGCGGTTTCAAAGTATCGCAAATCACATAAATCTATCCAATACAACATAATACGCATGAATCCGTCCCCAAATGCACAAAATTTTGCGTCTCCAGCAAGTTATCGACGTTTTTTCTGAGTCTCGTTGAGCAATTTTTGACTCTGTAAATCTGCTCGGAAGCAAGATTTTGCTTCAAAAGTGCGTTATATGGCCGAATCCAGCACCAATACATCATA